>ML685973.1:437665-460473 GCA_007922175.1 Pelusios castaneus
ATCTATCTATCTATCTATCTATCTATCTATCTATCTATCTATCTATCCTTAACTGTAAATGAAAATCTTATTTATTTTATTTGTGTTCATTGTCTTTTACACAGTGTTCTACTCTTACAAATCAAAGTTTTCCTGAATAAACTTCAATGGAGAACAAAACTTCTATAAACTATTTTGTTCTCTCAGGCATTTCCAATGATCCACAAGTCCAGTTTGTCCTCTTCCTGGTGTTTTTAGTTATTTACCTAATCACCCTGCTGGGAAACATGATGATTATGTTGGTGATAAAGACTGATCCTCACCTTCACAGCCCCATGTACTTTTTCTTGTTCCATTTATCCTTCCTTGATGTGTGTTATTCTTCAGTCACACTCCCTAATATGCTGAAGATCTTCTTAACAGATAAGAAAACAGTTTCCTTCAACAGCTGCATTGTCCAGATGTTCTTTATTCTTCTGACTGGCTGCACTGAAATATTCATGCTGTCAGCAATGGCTTATGACCGATATGTTGCCATATGTGACCCACTGCATTATACAATGACTCTGAATATACAGATTTGCAGGCAGTTAGTGGGTGGTGCATGGTCCATCAGCTTAGCGTATTCACTAGTGAACATTATTCCAGTCTCATACTTACATTTTTGTGGGCCCAGCCAAGTCAGCAGCTTCAGCTGTGAGCTCCCTTCTCTGTTAGACCTCTCTTGCACAGAGACCCTCATCAATGAAATGGTATTGCACATTTTGGCGGCCATTTTAGGGTTGATTGCATTCCCCCCAACTGTGATCTCCTACATATACATCATCTCCACCATCCTGAGGATACAGTCTGGGGAGGGCAGGAGAAAAGCCTTCTCCACCTGCAGCTCCCACCTCATTGTTGTTACCTTATACTATGGGACTGGTTTGTTTAGATACTTGAGACCCAACTCAGCCTCCTCAGTGGTGCTAGACAGGGTATTATCCATCCAGTATAGCATTCTAACCCCCATGTTAAATCCTATCATCTACAGCCTGAAAAATAAGGAGGTGAAAAGAGCTCTGATGAGAATATTGAGAGGGAAATCATGTGCGCCTCGTGTAATGTAAATCCTCATTTAAAAGTTATAATTTGGCTATCTTTTGAAATAGCCTCAATGTTTGCATTAGATTGGGAATGTTTGCTTTTGTATTTATATTGGCTGCTTGATTTTCAACAATTCATGGTTGACAGTTTTCAAAAACATCTTACACAGTTTGGGGTCCAGCTCCCACTAGAAAAAAATAGGTGCTTCTACTGATTAGAAACCATTGAAAGTCTCACCTCTAGTGTCCTAATGTATTCAAATTAATTCAGGGTTTGTTTGTTTTTTTAATTTTTACTTAAAGGAAATGTGACTTAATAAATCTATCTATCTATCTATCTATCTATCTATCTTACATTTATCTGAATTTGTCTCAGTGAAATCATCTATGCAGTAGATCTCACTTATTTGTGCAGTGTTTAGCTAACACCATCAGAGAGAGTTTTTCTCTTTGGAAGTAGTGTATGGTATATAAAAATGTGAAGTCTAAGTTGTTTCTCTTTTTATAATTTGGTTAGCAGCACACCCAATTTCCCCCCCCCCCCAATCCATTCAGAAGTGTCCTTTGACAAAGCTAGCTTTATGCCTATGGAATAGGAACTACTATGCATTTCTCCTTCTATACAAAGTAAAGTGTTGACATCTCCATTCACATTTATTAAGAATGTTGATTTTGTTCTCTCTTATTTGCTACATAAATGTCAGACAATCAAACCACTGTCATCTGTTTTATTCACTTGGGACTTTCTAATGTCCTGCATTTTCAATTTTTATTCTTTATAATGTTTTTAATTATTTATTGAATAACTTTCATAGCAAACATAACATCATCCTGATGATAAGAGCTGATACTCAGCTTCATGTCCCTATGGCTATGTCTACATTGGCAATTTAAGTTGACTTAAGGAGGCACACTAGGCTTTCATTAAGTCAACTTAAGAAATCCTTAAGTCGACTTAATAATCATTAGGTCGACTTAAGCCTCCTTAGGTCGACCTAAGCCCAGCGTGGACGCATAAGTCCACTTTGTTAAAATGACCTAATTTATTAAACCTTATTAAAGTTGACATAACAAAGTCAACCTAACTTTTCCTAGTGTAGACATAGCCTATGGCATTTATCTCTTCCATTCATCTTTCTCTAATATTACTTAATCACACTCCTAGAATGGAGAATTTCCTAGCCTAGGTGAAAATGATTTCTGTCAAGGGCTTCATGGTCCAGATCTTCTTTAATCTCCTGGCTCGGTTGTACAGAAATGTGTATTCTTTCCATGATACCTTATGTCAATACACTGCCATATCCAATGCATCAAGTTCAGAACAAATGAGTCTGCATTCACTGCTTGCCCCTTCCCCATCTCCTACAAGTGCATCATTTCATTTATCCTGTCCTATATTCATTTATTACACTCCTCCGCAGGAAGGCACAAAGTCTACTCCACCTACAGCTCCTGCCCTACTCTGGTTACCATATTCTACACCTCTGGGTTCTGTAGGTATCTGAAACCCAACTCAAAAGAAGGTTCTGGATTAAATATTCTCCAGCTAGTACAAGTTGTTAATGCCCATGAAAATTTGTGTTGAAAGGAACCTCAGGAAGTCATCTAGTTCAACCCCCTGCTCAAAACAGGACCAACCTTGACACTCTATTTATATTAGGAGCCTACTTATAAAAATTTTTCTAAGTAACATGAATGAATGTCACAAGCATACTAGAGACACAGTAGTATGTGTTATAGATTGACCTAAGCAAATCAATGTAAAAGGGATTATATGTAATTATGTGCCCTGATGATAAGAAACCAATAAATCTGTAGGAATCAAGAGTAATCAGTTCAATTTCTTATTATTTTATTGAACATCTAGTTAATAAATACTTTGTTGACTATTTATTGGTAGAATGCTAATATGGAGTTAGAGTAAGTCAGTCTTGCATAGAGATACCATTTCTTCCTGTGGTAAATAGCCATGTTGTACAGATGTTAATGCCTGAGAGAAATGACCCCCAAGTAGCATGGGATTTAGATTTCCAGAGCTGACTAAAGAATTTGGTCACCCGTTTCCAGTTAAAATTATTTCGTTTTTTTCCTCCATTGACCTGGTGTAAGTGAAATAGAAAACTGATCTAATCCAACATTTCTCAACCAACATATCAGGACACATCACTGTGTCGCCACACAGCAGTAAATGTGTCATAGAGAGCCAGAACGATGGCTGGATTCAGCCTGGGAAGGACAGGCTGGTGTGTCCTGTAGGGTTGCAACATGCTGCCAAGTGTGTCATGACCTGGAGAAGATTGAGAACCACTGGTCTAATCTATACTATCTGTATGCTCTATATAATATAGGTAACATTTACAAATGTGATGAGACCCCAGTTTTTTAAAAACATTTAGGTGCTGCGGTGCTCAGCCTTGGAAAGCCTGAGTAATTTAGGAACCTATGGGCCAGACTTTTAAAAACACCCAGAGGAATTATAACAACACACTTGGTAATGGGTGTTAGGTGACTTACTTGTTACTGAAAAATCTCACTAGGTGCCTAAATATCTTGGGGAAAAAAAACTGACCCGAATTCTCATTTTTTAAATCTGGACCAAATAGAAATATCTGGGACTAATTTCAGAGTAATTTAGGACACTAAATATTATGTG
Source organism: Pelusios castaneus (assembly GCA_007922175.1). Classification (NCBI taxonomy): domain Eukaryota; kingdom Metazoa; phylum Chordata; order Testudines; family Pelomedusidae; genus Pelusios; species Pelusios castaneus. Next base: position 441,383 of record ML685973.1, read on the forward strand.
GATCTGAGCCTTGGATTTTTAAAGACATTTAGGCACTGCTGACTCAGCACTTTAATTCCTACCCAAATAGGAATTAATTCCTACCCTAAATCTTGGTAGAAAAACAAAACAGAGTCCCAGAGGCAGATTGGTTTGAATGTTACCCTTTATTGCCTGCTTAATCCACTTTGACACCACAAGTAAGCAAGGAGGAGGGCGCATTACAATCCTTTTTAAAAATATGCAAAAGCTTACATTTTCAGTGACTCCCCAGAGACCTCTATTTGACTGTCACATACATAGGATTATTAATAACCAAGTGGTGAATATATTTACCCATGCCTCTGTTTGCTGTTCACAGGCTTAGCAAATAGCATGCAGGTGCTTTACCGTCAAACTCATTATTTTTGTAAACAGAAATAACTTCACAGTTCTTAACATGCATGGAAGGAAGGTGGGACAGCTTCAACAAGAGGCAGTGAGGAAAGCCAATACCACAGTAACACATAGCCCAGTGGTTGGTACATTCACCTGAGAGGGGATGGAGGAGACTTTAACTTATGGCCTCCCATATCAGAGGTGAGTATGCTAACCAATGAGTTGAGAGTTATAAGGGATCTTCTCCTCCACCCCACCATTGTATGTGGAAGTGGGCATGTCCAGAAAGCCCCACAAGCAAGTTAATTGGAGAAACGTTCATCTTTCCCCAATGTGTGAAACTCAGGCCTTTTTGTGTGCCGGTACTCAGGGATATTGAGTGCCAGTACCTTTTTCTTATGGTGATACTCAGGAGTACTGAGTACTGGCACATTTTTTTCCACAGCAATGCGGCCCTGGCTTATACCGCCGCTACTGGCAGTCCCAGGTCCCTGGTTGAGTGCCATTTTTTTTTTTTCCAAAAAAGCAGTGGTGAAACTCATTGTGGCAGAGCCGTCTGGATGATGGAATGCACACACTCGTAGGCAGAAATGTCTGTGTTGAGGGAACATTACCAGCAAAAATGTCGGTGATAAGAAAGTTTAGGTGCTAAAAGGATTAGGTAGTTGCTGAATGGGGTTTTGGTGAATCTTAGTAGGTCCCCAGTCTGGGACTTAGTCATCTTATGTGCAGCAAGGCACCACAGTCTTTTGGTGACTTCGATGTGATCATCGATATCAATGGCCATTAGGGACATAGATGCTTTTGAAAAATCACATGAGGAGCCTACAAAAATCTGGCTCTTAGTAGCTTTCAAAAAAGTATTTAAAACGGAGCAGTCTTGCACCTTGAAAGTGATGTAAATATGGACCAAATTTTGCTTCTAGGTACCTGAGTGCAAGTCCAGTCTGACTCATGAGGTTTTTTGTTTGTTTGTTTTTTAATCTTTTAAGGTCAGTGACATCAAAGGTATTTTACCTGCACACTTTCCCCAGTCATGGAGCAATATAGAAGATGAGGATTGGAAGGGATCTAATTCAACCCCCTGCTCAAAGCAGGACCAAGCCTACCTAAATCATAGCAGCCAGGGCTTTGTTAAGCTCAGCCTTGTAAATCTCTAAGGATGGAGATTCCACCAGATCCCTAAATAACCCACTCCAGTGCTTCACTATCCTTCTACAGGAAAGCTTTTCCTAATATCCAGCTTAGACCTCCCCCACTGCAACTTGAGACCATTGCAAATAGTTCTGTCATCTGCCACCACTGAAAATAGCCTAGCTCCAGCCTCCCTGCAACCCCCTTTCAGGTAGTTGAGGTCTGCTATCAAATTCTCCCTCATATTTCTCTTCTACCCACTAAGCAAGCCTAGTTCCCTCAGCCATGGACAGATGGTTTAGCTTTCCCTGGGGAAAGCTACCTGTCTGTCCGCCACATGTCCAGCCCCAATCCCTCCCCATACCACTCCTCTGCCAGAGTCCTGCACTCTGGCCCTGCCCCTTATCCCTCACCACAGCCACTGTATGGACCTTCTGAATGGAGCTTTCCCATCAGGGAGTGGGGAGGGAACACTGTTGATTTGTATCTAGCTTCATGTCCACTGTAGCTCCCAGATTGTAGGGCTCAACAAAAGAATTTGTTACGCGATAAGCTCTTAGTAGGTGGTGGTGCCATTAATTAGCCCTGACCAAAAGTGAACCCTAAGCGAAGCTGGTACTGACCAAAGACTTACTTTGCTCCCACAACATGGCAGACATAACATGTAAGCTCTGTAAAATAAGAAGATAAGACCGTGGTAAATAAACGTTGTAAATAAGTGTGAAAAATAATCAGATGTGCGTGCCATTTACACACTCAGCAAGTAAAAAAGTATAAAAGCTAGTAGTATTCCCTCCAGCCACCAGTTGGAACTTTGTCGTCGGGGCAACTGCTGTGTTCACTGCCACAAGTCATCACTCGCCATGCTCTGTGCCCGCATTCGTTTAACTAGGGTTCCCATCTGCTGAAGTGGCATAAGCATTGGTTCTTTCCTATTCCTTTTCTTTTTGTCTGTATTCTAAGAAAACTGTTTTGCTTTTACCTTTTATTTTGTCTCATGGTGTTTACCGAACCCATCAACCCTTATGACCTGAGCTACCTTGTGTAGCTGGTACCTTCTTGTAATATAGGTCCTTTTCTGCAGACTTGCTGCTTAGCCATTTGGGCCCCAATCTGTACCAGTGCATGAGTTCTATTATAGGACTGGATGGGTGAGGTGCTATGGCCTGCTTTGTGCAGGAGGTCAGACTAGATGACCATAATTGCCCCTTCTGACTTTAAAGTCTAAGAGCAGAGCCGGATTATTGCAGCGGTGTTAGGGGCTTAAGCCCTAGGCCCTGGCCAAAATGGGGCAGTAATCCGTCTCTGCTCGGCTTAGCACCAGAAGGGCAGGGGCTCTCCTGCTTGTGCTGGTGAGGGGGAAGAGGGGATGGGGCAGAGTCCTGGAGCCAGATGCCAGGCTCTGCACTCTGTTCCACCCCTGGGCAAGGTGACCTGCACCTTGGGGCAGATCGGGGAGGGCTAACCACTGTTTGCTCCATCTGGGGGTGGGGTCAGCTGGCTTGCAGCTGCAGTGAGGCCACCCCCACTGCCATTCCGGCATGGCTGCATTGGAGGACCCTGTGCTGCATGCCAGTTGCCTCCCCGGTCCCAATCCCCCCACCGAGCCGACTGGCCATTGCGGGGCTGTGGTGGGAGCGCCCTCTGGCCCAGGTCCCTCTCCCAGTGACAGTGGCCCCCACAGTCTGGGAAGGCAGCCTGGGGGGGGCACAGTTGGGGGCAGCCTGGGGCCCCCGGTCCAGTTAATCTGGCCCTGTCTATGTGTATAATGGAATTCCCCATTCAGCCTAAAAGATTTAAGCTGCCAGGGTTAGATTCACGAAGTGTCTAACTTTTAGCCACCTAGCACAGGAATTCATTATGTCTGCCTCTGGTGCTCAGGATCCCTACATGATGAATGGGGAGAAGTAGTCATCTAAGAATAGGACCCACAAAAGCCAGTGTGCAGGGAAGAGAGCTGCTTGTGCAGGCTAGAAAAGGTTGTGTTTTAAATTGTGCTTCTCTCAGGAAGATAGTCTGGGCTAGAGGGAAGAATCTGACCTGTCTGTCCTTGGGATTTATAGCCCTCAACCTTTCCCTAGGGTCAGCTGCTTAAGTACTTCCCTCTGGCAGAAGAAGAAGCTTTCTCATAACTTTTCACATCCAGGTTAGGGCATCACCTGGGATGTCAGAGACCCCTGGGTCCCGTCCCCCTGTCCCCATTTGATGGGGCAAATGGGTTGGAACAAAGGACTACCAGCTCTCAGGTCTATAGAATATTCTGTTGTGTGCTTTCCTCAGTCGCTCCTGTTGAAGCTTTTCTACAGTTACGTTAAACATCATTGAGACAACAAGAGCATGTGAATGACTCCACAGCTAACTGGGTAGGGCACACCTGTAAACAAGGTAGCCAGTCTTTTCTTCCTTCCATATGACTATTTAATTAGGTATCAAAAATGGAACAGCTTCTATAGGCGAAACTCAGGGACCATATAAGAGTATCTCCCAGCCCATCAGCTACAACACTCACCAGGGAATATGGGAGAGCCCTATGCAAAAACCTTCTCATCACACTGAAGGGGGACACCAGAGCCTCAAACATCCAAGGAGATTGTAAGGGAATTTTCTGCTACCCTTTTCATTACATTCATCTTCAGTGCATGTCTATAGGATCGGTCCCTGCAGATGAGTGAGGGGGAAGAACTCTTTATGTTCCCCCAGTTCATAAATCAGAGTGGAGCTGAGGAGTCTGGTCACACTGAGTGAGGCATCCATCTACTTGCTCAGAGCAAACAAAATTAACTAATTCATGATGGAAATGCAATAATTAATCAGAATGACGTGAAGGGGTTAGAAAGATTATTTTCTACCCCCCCCCCTTAAAACAAAGATTAATGGTACTAAACTCTCAAGGCAAGATTTTACAAGTGTGGGATGATCTCACAAGGTCAGAGTCATAGATGGAAAGGAGCTGTCCTTGTGGTTGTGGTAAGTGTGAATAATCTAAGCTCTTCACTGGGATGAGTGGGAGTATTATAATAAGCCAATGCCCTGGGAGGTGGGAATGGCCATGCAAGCTGACATAACTGATGGGAGTATCTTCAGTTGGTGTCTATTCTAAATAGAAATATGCCAGAGTTGGGGCTGAGGTAACTAAAAAACAGTGGCTTTCTTTTCTTTTTCTTCTTTTTCTAGAAACATGCTGTTGCAAGCAAGGGAAGAGCTAGCATCTATTTTGCGTTCTTTCCTATGGCTTTCCTGAAGGCAGCTTTCACATCCTTGTTCCTGAGGCTATAGATCATTGGATTTAGCATGGGTGTGACCACAGTGTAAAACACGGAGATCACTTTCCCAATGTCTATGGAGTAGCTGGAGGAGGGGTGGAGGTAGGTAAAGAAGCCTGGGACATAGAACAGCAGGACGGAGAGGAGGTGGGAAACACAAGTAGAGAAAGCTTTTCTTCTGCCCTGGACTGAGTGGATTTTCATGATGGTGCATAGTATGTAAGTGTATGATATGGAAATCAGCAGAAAGCAACTTCCACCTACTGCTCCACTAAGCAGGAAAACCAGCACCTCATTGAGATAGGTGTCCGTGCAGGCCAGTTTGATCAGTGGAGGGATCTCACAGAAGAAGTGGTTGATTTCATTGGGACCACAGAATGGTAGCCTGGCTATGAAAAGTGTATGAATCATTGAATAGATGAAACCACCTGTCCATATAGCAGTGGCAGAACACATACAAGTCCTCTGGTTCATGATGGTTGTGTAGTACAAAGGCTGGCATATTGCCATGTAGCGGTCATAAGCCATCAGGGCTAGAAGCAAAGATTCAGCTCCAGCAAAGGAAATGAGAAAGTACAGCTGAGCCATACAACTAGAGAAAGAAAGTTCTTTAGATTTGGTCACCAGCTTCACTAGCATACTGGGAAGAGTGACGGAGGAGTATGAGATATCTAAGAGAGACAAATTGATGAGGAAAAAGTACATAGGAGTGTGGAGACTGGTTTCAGCCCAGATAGCTGAGCAAACGGAGAGATTGCCAGCCAAGGTCATTACATAGACAATCAGGAAGATCATGAAAAGTAGTGGCTGCATTTCTGGGACACTTGAGAGGCCCAGGAGTTTGAATTCTGTCATTGAGGTTTGGTTGTCCATGTCCATTGCTTTACCTGCATGAGGAAACAAAAAGGTGAATATATTTGATTGAAAATAGCATGCTGATAATACAAGGATACTGGGACATAGAACTGGGACTTCTACAGTCAACACTTGCTCCACCATCATTTCTTTTTCAGAACACATTTTCTTGTTCGGGGAATGTTTCTGTCTGCTAATTTGTTTAAGATGTTATAAAGTCTTAAGCATTTACATTATTATTATTATTATTATTATTATTATTATTATGTAACAAACTAAACAATACCTTTTGATGTTTGATACTAATTTAAAAGACACACATACACACACTCACAAAAGCTTTGTTTGGTAAGAAGGGACAATTCTGGAACTTCTTTTTCTGGCAACACAGATTCAATTTTCATCAATATGCCATGAATATTTAGCAGGTACTGAAAAGTTCATATTCTGTTTTTCAGTTTTTGCCATCTTAATGAGATTTTCTTTTTTTAGCTAAAGATTTAAAGCTCTTATTAAGCTGAAAACTTCTTAGTGGGGTGGATTGAATTTTTTTCTTCCCATAAAAGTATATAAGCACATACTGGAATCCTTCATAATTTACTGCAAAAATTAAAGACATCCTTAAAGTTAAATAAATGGTTAAACAACTATTTTCCTCAATATCGTTGGATGAGTGCCTGATTCCCTCAGTCCCCTTTGAAAATTGCTCGAAACTGCTTTCTCACTTCCCCATCAACAATGCGTGTTTACCATTATGCCCCTTACAGGAATAAATTAAAAAGCTAGTTTTAATTTAAAACCAAAATTGTTTTCTCTTTGAAATTTGTGTTTTTAAAAATACATTTTTATCTCATTTTTTATTTTAATTTTTGATTTAAGTTCAGTGGGTGTTTTAAGTGAAACAATTTAATTCCCTTAATTGAGATCAAACCTTTTTTTTCAATTTTACTTTTGAGAAAGAGGAGTTTATTTTCTTCTTGTTTTTTTTTTAAACATTCCAAATACAAAAACATGCATACTCGTACTGGTTTTTAAAAACTACACTGAAAACTGGGCAAAATTAAAAATCACATCATAAAGAAGAAGAAAGGAAATAATAAAAATATTTCATTTTTTCCATTTCCTCAAAATGTACTCCATTTTTGTTAAGTTCTAATGAATTCCTAAGTATCTTGAAGCTGTTTCAAGAAATCAATGGGGAAATCATACAGACTTTTCACATTTTGTAATGCTAAGCACATATATATCTTTACCAGATTGGGGTTTTAAATAGATATTTTCTACAAAATTATGAATTGATCTTCTATTTCTTCTTCAAATCTGTTATTTTTCATATTTTACTGTTCTTTTCATGTAATACAACTGTAAAGGAATTGTTAACTGGTGCCTATTCTTTTCACAGAGAAAGAGGGTTGACAGCATTCTGCGCTTACAAGTCTTCATAAAGGGGCCAGGTATTTGGATATTAAACAAATCACTTCTTTCTGACACGCATTTACCTACCGACTGCTCCTGTCACTTTGTGGTTTCCACGAGGGAGATTTCCCAAACAAAACAGAGCTTGAAAAACATAGCTTCTGAAAATTTCTCCTGTTCTTCTTTTCCACGATTTGCCAATATTCTAATTATGTGGTCTCCTCACCTTCCAGATCATACCAACCAGTTACAGATAGAATCATAGAAGATGAGGGTTGGAAGGGACACAAGAAGTCATCTAATTCACATCCCAGCTCAAACAGGAGCAACCCAACTGCTTGATGTACAAAGAGCCACTCCTGGGATTATTTTTAAATTATAAACCCACAAAAGTAAGTGATGGTTAAGATCTCTTATATTGTCTTGTCCATCCCCTTGAGTAAGTGGAAAGATTGCTCACTACAGTACCCTCAGGTTCTTTCCCCTATCAAATTGAAATGCCAACAACCTTGATCATGTACCTTTCTAAGGTTTCCCAGAGGGCATTATTAAAAAGTTAGTGGTATTCCACCATCAAGACCTTGAACTTTCCTCACAATGAAGTCTATGGCATAGCTTCCAGTGCTTCGAACCTGAGAAGACACAAGCCTGGGGTTGTGGTTAAAGCAATGGAGTGGAGCTGAGATGATCCAAATTCAAATTCTCTCTACAGTAGATTTCCTTTGTGACTTTGAACAAGTTGCTCAGGCAGATTTTAAAAGAGTTTTAGGCATCCAGTAGGATTTTCAAAACTAATGAGGTGTTAAACACTCATTGAAACCTGTGACTTTTAGGTGCCTGAATTCTACTGAAAATCCCCCAGGTACTCTATTATATTTACAAACCTGGTTCTCTGTGCCTTGGTTTATCCATCTGTAAAATGGAGAATACTATCCTTCCTTTTTCTCTGACTTTTTTATTCAGATGGGTATTTTTAAATGAGCCTAAAGAAGTGAAACATCCAGCTCTTTCTACAGATCTATGCTCTAATTTAACCCCCAATAAGAAGCTCAGTGAAGGCATTTCTGGGTAAAAATCTCTCTCTAGTGCCATGCAGATGGCCAGAAGAGTTGATTATAGTGATTTGATTCCTTCTGATCCCAAAATGTGCACATCTACAGAATCAAATTGACCTCCCATAGCAATTGGGCACCTAACTCCCCCAAGCTTATTTGGCAAATCTTAGTTTGGAAGTTTTCCAGTCAATGTAAAATGTCCATATACATGATGTGTACACTGGATTCCTGACCTCATTTAGGACTTTTAAGTGTATACGGTAAATAACATTTGTTTATTTCACTGAATGTGTATTTCTCTGGGAGCAGGTTGATATTCATGCCATTGATGGTGGCAGCATTCACTGATCTCAAGTTGGTGAGCCAGGAATACTTGAAATGGATTCTTTTCATTATTTGGGGAAATATACATAGACTAATATCTCCAGGCATGGAGTTCTATGGTTATGCACCCAAGTCCAGATCCACAAAAGGATTAAGGATCTTAAATCCCTGGCTCAGTTACCTATGTCCCAGTTTTATGCTTCACGGCAACCTACAAAACAGCAGCCAAACCCTGTAGATGGCATGCCTAATCTCAGTTGGGGCCTATATTTCCAGGGCAAATTTTCCTTAGGCACCTATGTTTCTGCCTCGGAGTATAGGCAGACCTGACTCACTCACCTATGGGATTCAGGTGAAACTCAGGAAAGGTGGTGTTACCTGTGTACCTTTCTCTGGCCTTTTCTGACTAGATATTTCTGAAGATGAAGTTAGAGACAGCCTGGGATTCCCAGAGATGGCCGTGGTGGAATCTATGAAGATGAAATTAGTCTTGGTAGCCTCTGACTGTTCTTCTTTCCCTCTCCTCTCCCACCCTGTTCTTACTTTAAGGACTCTTAAGAATTCCTTAAGGATGAAATAGCCCATCCCCTTTATTTTTTTGTCCAACAGTTAGGCCTAATATCCAATGCACAAATTTTGGTTCCTTAGTTTCCAGCTCTACATAGTCTATTTTTAGCAAGCATGATTTCAACAGTCAGTGAATTATAACATTGCCATTTAGTTTAGACTAATTCCGTACTTCTGTCTTCCCTGTATACTCCTATCAGAGTTGGTTATTATAGATTACGCTGACATAGACTCAGCCTATGTACACACTACAAACCTGTCCTGCAATAAAAGCTAATGCAGGACAAGAAAAGCGCTATATTTATAGCTCTTTGTGTGTACACATCTGCTACTTGAATCGCAAAGGACCGTTCACCGTGTGAACAGTCCTTTGCGACACAAGAGCAGTGCATGGTGGGCACCTGTCCCACCATACACTGCACACAGACAACCCCCTAGCTCAGCCCCGGGGCTTCGGGTGGTGGCAGGGGCTCCAACCATCACCCGAAACCCCAGGGCTGAGCTAGAGGGGTGGCCCGAATCCTCGCTAAGCCCTGGGGCTGCAGGGGTTCGGGTGGTGGCTTCATTTTACACATTGTCTTTTACGTGGTGTTCTACTCTTACAAATCAAAATTTCGCTGAATAAACTTCAATGGAGAACAAAACTTCTATAAACTATTTTGTTCTCTGTGGCATTTCCAATGATCCACAAGTCCAGATTGTTCTCTTTCTGGTGTTTTTAGTTATTTACCTAATCACCCTGCTGGGAAACATGATGATTATGTTGGTGATAAAGACTGATCCTCACCTTCACAGCCCCATGTACTTTTTCTTGTTCCATTTATCCTTCCTTGATGTGTGTTATTCTTCAGTCACACTCCCTAATATGCTGAAGATCTTCTTAACAGATAAGAAAACAGTTTCCTTCAACAGCTGCATTGTCCAGATGTTCATTATTCTTCTGACCAGTTGCACTGAAATATTCATGCTGTCAGCAATGGCTTATGACCGATATGTTGCCATATGTGACCCATTGCATTATACAATGACTCTGAATATACAGATTTGCAGGCAGTTAGTGGGTGGTGCATGGTCCATCAGCTTAGCGTATTCACTAGTGAACACTATTCCAATCTCATATTTACATTTTTGTGGGCCCAGCCAAGTCAGCGGCTTCAGCTGTGAGCTCCCTTCTCTGTTAGACCTCTCTTGCACAGAGACCCTCATCAATGAAATGGTATTGCTCATTTTGGTGGCCATTTTAGGGTTGATTGCATTCCCCACAACTGTGATCTCCTACATATACATCATCTCCACCATCCTGAGGATACAGTCTGGGGAGGGCAGGAGAAAAGCCTTCTCCACCTGCAGCTCCCACCTCATTGTTGTTACCTTATACTATGGGACTGGTTTGTTTAGATACTTGAGACCCAACTCAGCCTCCTCAGTGGTGCTAGACAGGGTATTATCCATCCAGTACAGCATTCTAACCCCCATGTTAAATCCTCTCATCTACAGCCTGAAAAATAAGGAGGTGAAAAGAGCTCTGATGAGAATATTGAGAGGGAAATCATATGTGTCTCGTCTACTGTAAATCCTCAGTTAAAAGTTTTAATTTGACTATCTGTTCAAATAGCCTCAATGTTATTGAACCACAAAACCTGAGCCACTCATTCACTCCTGGAATAGACCCCTAACCCATGGCTGAGTTACTGATATCCTCAAATAATGATTTAAAGACACCAAGGTACAGAGAATCCACCAACAAGTGAACCATGTCTTACGTTATAGAGGAAGCTGAAAATCCTCCAAGGCCTCTGCTAATCTGCCCTGGAGGAAAATACCTTTATGACTGCAAATATGGCCTTCCTCTCCAAGGGTGCGTCTACACTTATACATTAAGTCGACTTAAGCAGGCTTAAGTCGACTTAATTTACTCCACAACTACACTGGGCTCTCTTTAATTTGACTTAAGCTGCTCCTTAAGTCGAATTAAGAAAAAACTAGTTTGAATTAATAACGCCTTGTTATAATACGAACTAGTGTCTAAGTCAACTTGGTCAATTTAGGGCACGGGGGACAAGGGAGCCACTGTGTCTCTCTTCTCCCCTGGGAAGCCTCTGCTCCCTTCTCCCCAGACCCGCGGCTTCCTTGCCAGATGAGCCGCGGGCCTGGGGAGCAGGGCTCCCCGGCCAGGGCTTCAGCGGGAGGGGATCCCCCACTGGTACCCTGGCTGGAGAGCCTGGGAGGTGGGTGGCTCGGCCCAGGAGACCCAGCCAGCACACGGCTCAGGTCCTGGGGAGAAAGGAGCATGGGCTCCCTTCTGCCTGGGACAATGGGATCCTGGGGAGAAGAGAGCCCCGCTGACAGAGGAAACCCCGGGGTTTCCGGTGAGCTGGAGCACGGGGCCGGCAATTGCTAGCCCCACGCTCCAGATGACAGAGGAAACCCCGAGGTTTGCGCTCTTCTTGTCTGCACCCCGTGGGTCCCAGGAAGAGGGAAGCACGGGGCTCCCTTTTGGTATGGGGTCCGGACAAGAAGAGAGCTCGCTCCAGCTGACAGAGGAAACCTTGGTTTCCTCTGTCAGCGGGGCTCCCTTCTCTCCGGGACTCCATTGTCCCAGGCAGAAGGGAGCCCGCGCCCCTTTCTGCCTGGGGCCTGAGCGGTCCCAGAGAGAAGGGAGCCGGGAGAGCTGCCCGCTGCTTCTAAGTCCTGGCAGAGCCAGCCGTGCGCCAGGTGGCTCTGCCTGGATGCTCCTTGGTCCCGGCAGAGCCAGCCTTGCAGTGCTGGCTCTCCCGGGTTGAGCCGCTCGGCTTCTTGTCCCGGGGAGAGCCAGCTGCCTCTCGCCAGGACAAGCTGCCAGCTGCTTCTTGCAGAGCTGGCTCTCCCTCCGCCTATCAAGTCAACTTAGAGAGTCTAGTGTAGACTTTCTAAGTCGACTTAATAGGATCACCTTTAAGTCAACTTAAGACTCTTGTGTAGACTCTCTAAGTCGACTTAATAAGAGCGACTTAAAGTCGACTTTAGAAAATCTACTTAATAAAGTCGATCTAACTTTGTGAGTGTAGACATAGCCCAAATGTGGTTCTATTCTTCTCTTTTTAATGGTATTGTTTCCGGGGGGGAGGGGGCAGGGAGGAGAAGGCATGTGGAAACCAGGATTCCTGGGCTATTGTCCAGACCTAGGAGGAGCACGGGGTCTAGTGAGTGAGTTCAGAGCAGCTTGGACTCAGGACTCCTGGTTCTATTCTCAGATTTGGGAGGCAAGTGGGGTCTAGTGAATTAGAGAATGGAGGTGAGTTTCAGGGCTTAGTTGGAGGAAAGAATCAGGATTCCTACTGATATGATATCCTTGCATTAAAACATCTCAGGTGACAGGCTACATCATTCCAGTGATGCCGCTGACTATAACATCGGTGAAAGAAAATGAAATTGTTGAACACAATGGTGATATTATTTTATCCACTTCTGGTGCTCTACTTACTAATAGTGTCCTAAAGCAGGAGTAACCCCAATGGGAATCAATAGGTCTGATTCTCCTATCACTTATAGCGATGTAAATGTGGAATATATTTTTTGTAAAGCCAACAAGTGGGTTTCTCTGCTTACCCATGGGTGAACTGGGAATACCTCTTTTGTAGCCAGTAAAGCAGACCACCCTGGTAGTCTGTCATTTAGGAATGAGGCATCTTCTAGCACCTGATGGAGCTTGTCTGAACCTGAAAATTTGTCTCAGTGAAATCATCTATGCACTAGATCTCATTTATTTGTGCAGTCTTTAGATAACACCGTCAGAGATAGCTTTTCTCTTTGGAAGTAGTGTATGGTATATAAAAATGTGAAGTCTAAGTTGTTTCTCTTTTTATAATTTGGTTAGCAGCACACCCAGTTTCCCTCCCCCCGAATCCATTCAGAAGTGTCCTTTGACAATGCTAGCTTTATGCCTATGGAATAGGAACTACTATGCATTTCTCCTTCTATACAGAGTAAAGTGTTGACATCTCCATTCACATTTAACAGTATGTTGATTTTGTTCTCTCTTAATTGCTACATAAATGTCAGACAATCAAACCACTGTCATCTGTTTTATTCACTTGGGACTTTCTAATGTCCTGCATTTTCAATTTTTATTCTTTATAATGTTTTTAATTATTTATTGAATAACTTTCATAGCAAACATAACATCATCCTGATGATAAGAGCTGATACTCAGCTTCATGTCCCTACGGCTATGTCTACACTGGCAATTTAAGTTGACATAAGGAGGCACACTAGGCTTTCATTAAGTCGACTTAAGAAATTCCTTAAGTCGACTTAATGAAAGCTTAAGTCAACTTAGTAACTACCAATCATTAGGTCGATTTAAACCTCCTTAGGTCGACCTAAGCCCAGCGTGGACGCATAAGTCCACTTTGTTAAGTTGACCTAAGGGCAGTTAGGTCAAACTAACAAAGTGGACTAAGTTGATTTAAAGTGTTGCCACGTAAGTCGACTTTAATAAGGTCAACTTTAAGTCAACTTAAAGTCAAACTTATTAAAGTCGACTTAACAAAGTCAATCTAACTTTTCCTATTGTAGACATAGCCTATGGCATTTATCCCTTCCATTCATCTTTCTCTAATATTATTTAATCACACTCCTAGAATGGAGAATTTCCTAGCCTAGGTGAAAATGATTTCAGTCAAGGGCTTCATGGTCCAGATCTTCTTTAATCTTCTGGCTCGGTTGTACAGAAATGTGTATTCTTTCCATGATACCTTATGTCAATACACTGCCATATGTCACCCAATGCATCAAGTTCAGAACAAATGAGTCTGCAGTCACTGCTTGCCCCTTCCCCATCTCCTACAAGTGCATCATTTCATTTATCCTGAGGGTACACTCCTCAGCTGGAAGGGACAAAGTCTACTCCACCTACAGCTCCTGCCCTACTCTGGTTACCATATTCTACACCTCTGGGTTCTTTAGGTATCTGAAACCCAACTCAAAAGAAGGTTCTGGATTAAATGTTCTCCAGCTAGTATAAATTGTTAATGCCCATGAAAATTTGTGTTGAAAGGAACCTCAAGAAGTCATCTAGTTCAACCCCCTGCTCAAAACAGGACAAACCCTGACACTCTATTTATATTAGGAGCCTATTTATAAAAACTTTTCTAAGTAACATGAATGAATGTCACAAGCATATTGGAGACATAGTAGTATGTGTTATAGATTGACCTAAGCAAATCAATGTAAAAGGGATTATATGTAATTATGTGCCCTGATGATGATAAACCAATAAATCTGTAGGAATCAAGAGTAATCAGTTCAATTTCTTATTATTTTATTGAACATCTAGTTAATAAATACTTTGTTGACTATTTATTGGTAGAATGCTAATATGGAGTTAGAGTAAGTCAGTCTTGCATAGAGATACCATTTCTTCCTGCAGTAAATAGCCATGTTGTACAGATGTTAATGCCTGAGAGAAATGACCCCCAAGTAGCATGGGATTTAGATTTCCAGAGCTGACTAAAGAATTTGGTCACCCGTTTCCAGTTACAATTATTTCTTTTTTTTCCTCCATTGACCTGGTGTAAGTGAAATAGAAAACTGATCTAATCCAACATTTCTCAACCAACATATCAGGACACCTCACTGTGTCGCCACACAGCAGTAAGTGTGTCATAGAGAGCCAGAACGATGGCTGGATTCAGCCTGGGAAGGACAGGCTGGTGTGTCCTGTAGGGTTGCAACATGCTGCCAAGTTTGTCATGACCTGGAGAAGATTGAGAACCACTGGTCTAATCTATACTATCTGTATGCTCTATAGAATATAGGTAACATTTACAAATGTGATGAGACCCCAGATTTTTAAAAACATTTAGGTGCTGCGGTGCTCAGCCTTGGAAAGCCTGAGTAATTTAGGAACCTATGGGCCAGATTTTTAAAAACACCCAGAGGAATTATAACAACACACTTGGTAATGGGTGTTAGGTGACTTACTTGTTACTGAAAAATCTCACTAGGTGCTTAAATATCTTGGGGAAAAAAAAACTGACCCTAATTCTCATTTTTTAAATCTGGACCAAATAGAAATATCTGGGACTAATTTCAGAGTAATTTAGGACACTAAATATTATGTGGATCTGAGCCTTGGATTTTTAAAGACATTTAGGCACTGCTGCATTCAGCACTTTAATTCCTACCCAAATAGGAATTAATTCCTACCCTAAATCTTGGTAGAAAAACAAAACAGAGTCCCAGAGGCAGATTGGTTTGAATGTTACCCTTTATTGCCTGCTTAATCCACTTTGACACCACAAGTAAGCAAGGAGGAGGGCGCATTACAATCCTTTTTAAAAATATGCAAAAGCTTACATTTTCAGTGACTCCCCAGAGACCTCTATTTGACTGTCACATACATATGATTATTAATAACCAAGTGGTGAATATATTTACCCATGCCTCTGTTTGTTGTTCACAGGCTTAGCAAATAGCATGCAGGTGCTTTACCGTCAAACTCATTATTTTTTTAAACAGAAATAACTTCACAGTTCTTAACATGCATGGAAGGAAGGTGGGACAGCTTCAACAAGAGGCAGTGAGGAAAGCCAATACCACAGTAACACATAGCCCAGTGGTTGGTACATTCTCCTGAGAGGGGATGGAGGAGACTTTAACTTATGGCCTCCCATATCACAGGTGCGTATGCTAACCAATGAGCTGAGAGTTATAAGGGATCTTCTCCTCCACCCCACCATTGTGTGTGGAAGTGGGCATGTCCAGAAAGCCCCACAAGCAAGTTAGTTGGAGAAACGTTCATCTTTCCCCAATGTGTGAAACTCAGGCCTTTTTGTGTGCCGGTACTCAGGGATATTGAGTGCCAGCACCATTTTCTTATGATGGTACTCAGGAGTAATGAGTACTGGCACATTTTTTCACAGCAATGCGGCCCTGGCTTATACCGCCGCCACTGGCAGTCCCAGGTCCCTGGTTGAGTGCCATTTTTTTTTTAAACAAAAAAGCGGTGGTGAAACTCATTGTGGCAGAGCCGTCTGGATGATGGAATGCACACACTCGTAGGCAGAAATATCTGTGTCTAGGAACATTACCAGCAAAAATGTCGGTGATAAGAAAGTTTAGGTGCTGACAGGATGAGGTAGTTGCTGAATGGGGTTTTGGTGAATCTTAGTAGGTCCCCAGTCTGGGACCGAGTCATCTTATCTGCAGCAAGGCACCACAGTCTTTTGGTGACTTTGATGTGCTCATCGATATCAATGGCCATTAGGGACATAGATGCTTTTGAAAAATCACATGAGGAGCCTACAAAAATCTGGCTCTTAAGAGTTTTCAAAAAAGTATTTAAAACGGAGCAGTCTTGCACCTTGAAAGTGATGTAAATATGGACCAAATTTTGCTTCTAGGTACCTGAGTGCAATTCCAGTCTGACTCATGAGGTTTTTTGTTTGTTTGTTTTTTAATCTTTTAAGGTCAGTGACATCAAAGGTATTTTACCTGCACACTTTCCCCAGTCATGGAGCAATATAGAAGATGAGGATTGGAAGGGATCTAATTCAACCCCCTGCTCAAAGCAGGACCAAACCTACCTAAATCATAGCAGCCAGGGCTTTGTCAAGCTCAGCCTTGAAAATCTCTAAGGATGGAGATTCCACCAGATCCCTAGATAACCCACTCCAGTGCTTCACTACCCTTCTACAGGAAAGCTTTTCCTAATATCCAGCTTAGACCTCCCCCACTGCAACTTGAGACCATTGCAAATAGTTCTGTCATCTGCCACCACTGAAAATAGCCTAGCTCCATCCTCCCTGCAACCCCCTTTCAGGTAGTTGAGGTCTGCTATCAAATTCTCCCTTATTTTTCTTTTCTACCCACTAAGCAAGCCTAGTTCCCTCAGCCATGGACAGTTGGTGAAGCTTTCCCTGGGGAAAGCTACTTGTCCGTCCGCCACAGGTCCAGCCCCAATCCCTCCCCATACCACTCCTCTGCCAGAGTCCTGCACTCTGGCCCTGCCCCTTATCCCTCGCCGCAGCCACTGTATGGACCTTCTGAATGGAGCTTTCCCATCAGGGAGTGGGGAGGGAACACTGTTGATTTGTACCTAGCTTCATGTCCACTGTAGCTCCCAGGTTGTAGGGCTCAACAGAAGAATTTGTTACGCGATAAGCTCTTAGTAGGTGGTGGTGCCATTAATTAGCCCTGACCAAAAGTGAACCCTAAGCGAAGCTGGTACTGACCAAAGACTTACTTTGCTCCCACAACATGGCAGACATAACATGTAAGCTCCGTAAAATAACAAGATAAGACCGTGGTAAATAAACGTTGTAAATAAGTGTGAAAAATAATCAGATGTGCGTGCCATTTACACACTCAGCAAGTAAAAAAGTATAAAAGCTAGTAGTATTCCCTCCAGCCACCAGTTGGAACTTTGTCGTCGGGGCAACTGCTGTGTTCACTGCCACAAGTCATCACTCGCCATGCTCTGCGCCCGCATTCGTTTTACTAGGGTTCCCATCTGCTGAAGTGGCATAAGCATTGGTTCTTTCCTATTCCTTTTCTTTTTGTCTGTATTCTAAGAAAACTGTTTTGCTTTTACCTTTTATTTTGTTTCCCGGTGTTGTGTTTACCGAAACATCAACCCTTATGACCTGAGCTACCTTGTGTAGCTGGTACCTTCTGTAATATAGGTCCTTTTCTGCAGACTTGTGCTTAGCCATTTGGGCCCCAATCTGTACCAGTGCATGAGTTCTCTTATAGGACTGGATGGGTGAGGTGCTATGGCCTGCTTTGTGCAGGAGGTCAGACTAGATGACCATAATTGTTCCTTCTGACTTTAAAGTCTATGAGCAGAGCCGGATTATTGCAGCGGTGTTAGGGGCTTAAGCCCCAGGCCCTGGCCAAAATGGGGCAGTAATCCGTCTCTGCTCGGCTTAGCAGCAGCAGTGCAGGGTGCTCTCCTGCTTGTGCTGGCGAGGGGGAAGAGGGGATGGGACAGAGCCGTGGAGTCAGATGCCAGGCTCTGCACTCTGTTCCACCCTTGGGCAAGGTGACCTGCCCCTTGGGGCAGATCGGGGAGGGCTAACCACTGTTTGCTCCATCTGGGGGTGGGGTCAGCTGGCTTGCAGCTGCAGTGAGGCCACCCCCACTGCCATTCCGGCATGGCTGCATTGGAGGGCCCTGTGCTGCATGCCAGTTGCCTTCCCAGTCCAAATCCCCCCACCGAGCCGACTGGCCATTGCGGGGCTGGGGTGGGAGTGCCTTCTGGCCCAGGTCCCTCTCCCAGTGACAGTGGCCCCCGCAGTCTGGGAGGGCAGCCTGGGGGGGGACAGTTGGGGGCAGCCTGGGGCCCCCGGTCCAGTTAATCAGGCCCTGTCTATGTGTATAATGGAATTCCCCATTCAGCCTAAAAGATTTAAGCTGCCAGGGCTAGATTCACGAAGTGTCTAACTTTTAGCCACCTAGCACAGGAATTCATTATGTCTGCCTCTGGTGCTCAGGATCCCTACATGATGAATGGGGAGAAGTAGTCATCTAAGAATAGGACCCGCAAAAGCCAGTGTGCAGGGAAGAGAGGTGCTTCTGCAGGCTAGAAAAGGTTGTGTTTTAAGTTGTGCTTCTCTCAGGAAGATAGTCTGGGCTAGAGGGAAGAATCTGACCTGTCTCTCAGCTCAGCCCCAGGCTTCAGGAGGGAGCGGGGCTGCAGCCAGCCCCCTAGCCCAGTGTACCACTGGGGCAGCCCACTGCCAGCCAAACTGCTGACTGTGGACAGTGCATGGTGGGACAGGTGTGCACCATGTACTGCTCCTTGTATCGCAATACAAAGCGTTATATTTATAGAGCTTTTCTTTCCCGCAATAGCTTATTGCGGGACAAGTTTGTCGTGTGTGCATAGCTTCAAGTGTAAGCCAAATTGGGAGAATTAATACTGTCCAATAAGAGCAGAGTTAGGACCCATTTGCTCTGTTGCAATGGTGCTTAGTGCTGCTTCACAGGGACAATTGCAGGAGGCCAAATAGGAGGAAGCAGAAAAGCTAGTGATCACAGAGAATATGTATTAAACACTCTCATGCCTTCAAATGAGTGCAGTGGGTTGGAGCCCCAGCCAAGGCCTGTTTCGCTTGACCATGAGCAAGAACCCCGA
>VOCT01035909.1:0-19737 GCA_007922175.1 Pelusios castaneus
GAGCATGGGGCAGTACAGGGGAAGTGAAGGAATGTGTGGGACAGGTGGTAGGAAGGGAGCACATGTGGGGGAGGCAGGAATGGGACAGAAGGGAAAAGGAATCCCATAGGGGGTAGCAGGTGAGGGTCGCCATAGAACCAGGCAGAGGAACAAGCCAGAATTCCATGGTGGGGGGAGCAGGGTACCAGGCAGGGTCCTGTGGAGGGGAAGGACCCACCTCCAGTTGGAGTAGTTGGCCATGGTGGCCACGCTCCAGGCGGAGGGGAAGATGGTGGTGGCCTTGCTGAAGCACTCGTTGTAGATGAAGCCCGTGTAGATGGAGAAGGCTCCCATCAGTAGGATCAGATAGCGCCCCTCAAAGAACGTCAGCAAGATCTGGGGGAAGGACAGACAGACAGAGGCTCGGCTCTGTGACAGCCCCAACTCTCCCCCCTGCCCCTGACAGCCCCCTACAGTGCCTCCGCTCCGCTCACCTCGTTGCGTGCCTCCCGCAAGCGGGGGTTGTTCTCGGCCAGCACCATCCCGAGGGCAAAGAGAAACATCAGCAACCCGTGGCCCACGTCCCCGAACATGACGGCAAACAGGAAGGGGAAGGTGATGATGGTGTAGGGTGCTGCGGGGGCAGGGAGCACATCAATGAAAGGCCCCACCCCACACCCCACAAACCCGAACCACCCTGCAACGACTCAGACACAGGGCCTTCCCCGTCTAGGGGGCACCAGCTCCAATCTGGTACCAGAGCGGGGACCGACTGGCTCAGGGGAACAGCGAGCGGGACTCGGGGCATTTCCCCTCTAGGGGATGCTGCCTCTGATGCAGCCTAAGAGCAGCTTGCAGGAGGGTGGCCCCCAGGGGTTCCTTACCCGGGTTCACCTCCTGGTAACTGGCAACCCCGTAGGCGTCGACGATGCTCTGGAAGCCGGCAGTGAACTTGTTGATGCGGATGAGTGTGGGGGGGCTCTCAGAGCTGGGGATCCGGTGCACGAATGACTCCACACCCGAGCCACTCTTGTGCTACAAGGAAAGAAGGGGTTGGGCTCAGGGAACCATGAGGAAACACCGACCCTCACCCCACTGCCCTCTGATCCACAGGGAGCAGGCAGGGACAGTAGACTTGGCCCAGCCTGGGGTGCTGCCTGAGTGGGGCAGGGCAAGGCTGGAGGGAGGGGGGTGCTGCAGAGAGGCTGGGATGAGGAGAGACAGAGAGAGCAGGCAGGGGAGACAGGAACTGATCCATGGGGGGTGACACGTACTGATCAGTGGGGGGATACATATTGATCCATGACACAGAAGTGGGCAGTGGAGACACGTACTGATCCATGGCACAGGGGTGGGCAAGGGAAATACATACTGATCTGTGGGGGGGATACATACCGATCTGTGGCGGGGGGGAGAACATGTACCAATCCGTGGCACAGGAGCGAGCAGGGGAGACACGTACCACGTACCGATCTGGAGGGATGGGACACGTACCAATTTGTGGCACAAGGTGGGGGCGCGGAGGCACGTACCGATCCATGGCGCAGGGCCTCTTGCACCTGCGGCAGGTCCCGCACAGGGCACCACACCTCAGCGATGAGGCACTTCTCAATGACGTTGAAGCTGCATTGGTTGAGGATGAGGTAGATGGCTTTCATCTTCTGCACCTTCACACGCCAGGCCGGCAAAGTCAGCACCACCTTCTGCAGCACCTGGGTCAGATACTGCTCTGTCTCCCCCAGCACCTACCAGGGAGGGAAAGGTCACAGAGGCAAATGCCAACCCCCCAATATCCCATGCAGCTGGGGCCACAAGCCACTGCCCTCAATATTTCTTCTCCATCCCATAGGCGCGTCAACTTGCTGCCCACCTCCCTGGCACCCATAACGCTGGAGGTCACCGATCAGGGACTGTCCCTGCGACCCCCTTCCCGGCAACCCCTCCGTCTCACCGCGGTGAGGTCGTTGATTTGGGCGAGCAGCCCGTTCAGCGTCTCCAGCCGGTCGGCCTCCCTGTCGGCGTAGGGGTACATGTGGCAGTGGAAGCTGGGAGAGACACGCACAGGTGAGTTGGGGCATGTCAGGGAGAGGGGGTGAGGTGGGGAGGGGAAAGGAGAGGCTGGATGGAGGCACAACCCTGCAACCAGTTGCCATTCCAACTATCCCAATGCCGAGGAGCGAGGGCGCCTCTTTCAGCCAAGAAAAGTCAGGCCAGCTGGCTGGAGGAACTCCGGCACAGTCTCCTCCCATTTTCCCCAGAGAGCAGCCACACCAGGGGGCAGGGGAGAGAAGAAGCTCTCCCAAGACCTCTTCCTCCCAGAAGCTCCCCCCGGACACCCAGCTCCTCAGACAGGAGCAAGAGCTGCTCCGACGTGGCACCAGGGCTGCTCCACAGCAGTGGGCGTCTGAAGCACTGGAGCAGGAGTGGCTGGAGGAGGGATGGTGGCCATCAGGGCCACAGCTGGACAGACAGACAGGACAAAGGTGGATGAGGGGGAGCACTCACCAGTCTGAGATCTTGCGGATTTTCTGTCCGATCTGCTCCCCCCAGTAGGAAATGAGGAAGATAACCCAGGTGATGCTCTCACCCTACAGGAAGGTGGATAGGAAGCATTACCCATGAGCCTCAGCACCTGCAAACCCAGCCCCTGACCCTCCCAGCCCCACCCACGTCCCTTGCAGGCCTGCCCCCTCCACCCCACAAAAACAACCAGACCTCCTCCAGCCCCCCTTCCTGCAGCCCCCCTCCCCAACTACTCCCCCACCCACACACACCGTGGCCGGGTCCTCCATGGGCTCAGGCATCTCCACAAAGTTGGCAATGAGGTAACCGCGGCAGGCCCGCCACAGCAGCCGCTCAAAGGCGCTCACCCGCCACGGGTGGATCACGCCCGCCACAAAGCTGAGGGGGCAGAACAGAGAGGGAAAGCTGGCACCCCAGGGCAGAACAGCGCCAGGGCAGCACCCCTAAGGTCCTCTGATGTCTGTGGCACCCAGAACCCAGGTGGAGAGCCGCTGCCCCTTCCACCCCACGGCTGCTGCCTCAACCCTAATTTGTCCCACCTGCCCCAGAAGTGACTCACTTGATTTTGACATCAAGTCGCTGCGCCATGGACGGATTGAGCAGGGGCTCCTGGTCGGAGAAGGCACGGGGGCGGGCGGGGGAGCCCAGTGACGCCTGCCACACAGAAGAGAAACCATCAGGGGAGCCACCCAGTCCCAAGGGGCCCCCTCCATCCCCAGGCAATTGGTGTCGCCCTCCTTCCCTGGCAACCAGCCCCAAGGAGCCCCCTACCCCTCCTTTCCTGGGGTAACCACTACCAGGGTTTCCCCCTTCTCCCCCAGCAAGCTCTCCCTTCTTCCCCAGGAATCCACCCTTGCCCCCTGCCCCACCCCAGTGCCAAGGCAGATCTCCCACTCCACCCCTCCCTGAGACATTCTCACTCCACCCATGCCCGCACATTTTCCTTCCATTCCCCTAACCCTAGAACTCCCTACTCTGCCCACCCCCTCCCTGCCGCCAAGTCTTCCTGCTCTTCCTCATCTCTTCTCCCTCCCTCATGAAGCCCAAGAAGGCCACGGCTCTGCCCCCGCGTGAAGACTCACCAGCTGGCCAGTGAAGCGCTGTCCCTCACGCAAGACTTGGGCGTACTCCCGTAGCTCCCGCAGGCGCCCATCCAGAGACTCCCGGTTGCGGCTCACTTCGCGCAGCTCCTGGGCAAGCTGCTCTGACTGCTCCTGGATGCGGAGAACATCCCGGGGCAGTGGGGCTGGGGGGTTTTCGGGGCAGGGCCCCAGTGCCAACCCCGCCTTCCGCAGCTCCTGGTGCAGGAACGCTACAAAGCGGGGACACAGCGCCCGTCAGCACAGCCTGTGCACGGCCAGCCCAGAGAGACACCGCTCCTGCCCCCAATGAGTACTCTGCTGGAGAGACCCCCCCACTTCTACCAGCTGGTGTCCTGCAGGAGACCCTTCCATTCCCACCATGCCATGCCCAGCAGGAGATTCCATGGGCCCCACCCCATTGGATACAGAAGAACATAAGAATGGCCACTCTGGGTCAGACCAATGGTCCAGCTAGCCCAGTGTCCCATCTTCCGACACTGGCCAATGCCAGGTGCTTCAGAGGGAATGACCAGAACAGGCCAATCAGCGAGTGACCCATCCATCCCCAGTCATCCAGTCAGTTTCTAGCAGTCAGAGCCTTATGGACACCCAGATCATGGGATTGTGTCCCTGACCATCTGGGCTAATAACCAGTGAGGGATCTCTCCTCCATGAACTTAGCTCATTCTTTTTTGGACCCACTTATACTTCTGGCCTTTACAACATCCCCTGGCAATGAGTTCCACAGGCTGAATGTGCGTTGTGTGAAGAATTACTTCCTTTTGTTCGGTTTCAACCTGCTGCCTATCAATTTCATTTGGTGACTCCTCCTTCTTGTGTTATGTGAAGGGGTACTTCCTTATTCATTTTCCCCACACCATTCATGATTTTATAGACCTCTATTCCCCAGTCATTTCTTTTCCAAGCTGAACAGCTCCAGCCTTTTTTCTCTCTCCTCACATGGAAGCTGTTCCATACCCCTCGTATTTGTTGCCCCTCTCTGTACATTTTCCATTTCTAGTATATCTTTTTTGAGATGGGGCAACCAGATCTGCATGCAGCATTCAAGGTATGGCCGTACCGTGGATTTATATAACGGCACTGCGATATTTACTATCTTTATCCATCCCTTTCCTAATGGTTCCTAACATTCTTAGCTTTTTTGACTGCCACTCCACAGTGAGCGGACATTTTCAGAGAAATATCCGTGATGCCAAGATCTCTTTCTTGAGTGACAACAGCTAATTTACATCCCATCAATCTTATATGTATAGGTGGAATTATGTTTTCCAATATGCATTACTTTGCATTTATCAACACTGAACTTGGACTGCCAATTTCTTGCCCTGTCAACTGGTTTTGTGAGATCCTCATCACAGTCAGCTTTGCACTCGGCTAACTTGAGTCATTTAGTACTGTCTGCCACTTCACTGTTTACACCTTTTCCCAGACGAATATGTTGAACAGCTCTGGTTGCAGTACAAACCCCTGGAGGACACCATTATTTAGTCTCTCCATTGTGTAAACAGACGTTTTATGCCTACCCTTTGCTTTCTGTCTTTTAACCAGTTACTGATCCAGGAGAGACATTCCCTCATCTCCCATGGCTGCTTACTTTGCTTAAGAATCTTTGGTGAGAAAACCTGCCAAAGACTTTCTGAAAGTCCAGGTATGCTACATCCACTGGATTACCCTTGTGCATGTTTGACACCCTCACCGCCATTGGATTCCCACCCAGAGAGACACCCCCACGTCATTGGCTATCTGCCACCACAGACAGATCCCTCTCCTTCCCACTTTTTACACTGGCCCCTGGTGTCCCCACCACTCCAGGCTCCCATCCCGTCCTGTCCCTGCCAACCCAGAGACCTCCTCCTCCTCTGCCCAAGGTTCCCACTTCCCCAGAGAAACACCCTTCCCTCCTCACATTTCACAGGGTCCTGCTCATCCCCCACACAGGGACTCCACCACTCCATAGCCTTCAATCCCCCCAGTGCTCCAAAGACCAAGAAATGCCCCCCAAAGTCTCCATGTCCCCCAGCAGGAACTCCCTTCTCCTAGGGTGGCTGGGCACTCACTGAAGGTTTTCTCCATGTCCTCGCAACGCCGCACCTCACCCACGAAGCGCCGCTGGAAGGCGTTAACATTGGGGTTGAGCTGGGGGGGCAGAGACAGCACATCAGAGCTCAGCCACAGATCACGCTTCCAGGGATCCCGACCCCAGGCAGTCATGCTGGGACTAGCCACCCCAGCAGCCCCCATCCGCTGGTCAGGGACCCCAGCCACTGATGCTAACAGTCACCCCAACACTGCGCTGGATCAAAGACCCCAACTCCCGGCACCCCATGCTGGGACCAGCTGCCCCGAACTCCACAACAGCCCCAATCAAAGACCCAGACCCCTGTTGCCCCACCCCACAAGGACTAGCTGTTCTGAACACCCGCACTTGGGCCCCAACGCCTTCCACTTTCTCCCAGCTGAGCCAAGCCATGTCCTTGGTGAAAGACTCCCAACTCCCACTGCTCCCACAGGCACCAGACACACCAGCTTCCCTGTGCCCCCTCCCTTTCCCACTCAGGGACCCCAGCTCCACCACCCTCGCCAGTGGCACCATGCCCCACCCCGTACGTACATCTCTGAACTCCACGAGCCCCCTCTCGCCCAGCTCGCTGACGCAGGGGTAGGCCGAGGCCGACTGCAGGAAGAGCTGGGCCAGGCACACCTCCTCGCTGCGGAACATGGAGCTCCAAGCTCCACTTGGCCTTATTTCTTTTACCAAACTGGCTTTAGAAAAATGAAAGCTATGCACACAAGTTCCCAGTCTGACGGACAAACGAGCAACTCAGCCGATACCATCGCAGCATGGGTTCCATGTCTCTGAGGTCTCAACCTGGACAAATAATGGTAGGTTCTCAAAGGGCTTCCAGGAGAAAGTCCAAGAAGCTGTGGGCAAACACCCTGGTGGTTTTATTTCGATCATTCTTTGGCTGGGGGGAGGTAAGAGGGGGGCTCAAAAGAACTGGGAAAGGGGGAACAGGAATAGCGAGGGAGACAGCGATATGGGGTTGAGGTGAGAAAGGGAGCCCAAGGCTCAGTGGGTCAGAACTGAGGGGCAAGAGCTGAGTTCTGTGGGTGAGAAGCCAGGGGCGAGAACCCGATGCATTCCTCCCCTTCCACTGGGCCTGACTCTGTTCCCGGTGATGCCGCCTGTCAGCACAACCCCTGGCATGGTTACAGTGGGCTCTGGCCCCTCTCGCTGCATGGGGCCAGGGAACAGACAGCCCCTCACCATCCCTCCCACCTCAGGCCTGGGAGCTGTCTGGTCCCTGCCTGGCTGGGTCTGTGTCTGGTGCTTGCAAAGGAAGAATTCATTAAGGGCCAAGCAGCAAAGCGACACCCGCCTCCCAGCAAGGAGGTCAGTGCCCCTCCGGCTTGGTGGGGAGATATTGGCTGAGTCCAGCCTGTGCTCCAGGGCAGCTGCCCCCAGTGCCCCGCTTGTGGGACACTCATCAATAGCTGATTGCGGAGTACTGCCAGTGTGTGTGTGTGTGTCTGGGGGGGTTCTCAGCAGCAACCCCCCCAAGGAGCTCCTCATCTCCATGCAGTGCTGGGCGAGGTGAATCTCCGCCCCCTGAGCAGGGAAATAAAATCGCCAAGTCCAGCCTGGAGGTGTCAGAAAACGAGTTAGAGCTGCACTGGGCCAGGGAGACGCGATCGGTCCAGGGACCCCCCGAGCGACACCCGCTGCACCGATGGCAGGTAAATCCGCTGCTTTGACCCCTTCGGGGACCTTTTCCGCTGGCCCATTTACCTCCCCACGTTCAATCCGGCTCCATCTTGGACAAGCCCTGGTGATACCAGGATCCCCTCCCTCACCCAGCCTGGCTTCCAGCGCCAGGGCCGCGGCCTTTCACACCTGTCCGACCTATAGCGGGTTCCAGGCCGTCAAGGGACATGGCTCCCACACCCAGTGTGGGGAAGATGGGGAAGAGGCAGGGCAGTTGGGGGGATGGATGTGCAATGGTGTGTGGGGGTGATGGCGGTGTGCACGGCTAAAGGCCCCTGGCTAAAGAGAGCTAAGTTGTGATTGGGACCATGCCCTGCCCTCTCACAGGTGGGTCAGGTCGGCGGCTGAGCTCCCAGGCTGATGACCACGTGAAAGTCATGTTCCTAAGCCAGCCGGGCTCCTGCAGCCACTAGCTCCAGCGTTTAGGGGCTCGCTGGGGAGTGCGGTGCACCCAGGGTGATGAGGAGTTGGCCTCTGTCTGTAGCACATTGGCTGGGGGCATAGTCTCCTTGCCCCCACATATATCAGGGGTGGGAATCATTGCAGAATATAGCATTTACTGACCACATGCATTGAATGCAGAGATGTGTTACCTACCTGTACAAAGCGTGTGCACACGGGGGGAGAGGAAGCTAGTGGTTAGAGCCAGCGGGGGTGTGTGATCCAGGACTCCTGGGTTCTATTCATGGCTGTATGGGGTCTAGTGGTTAGAGTCAGGGGGCGAGGGGGTTAGGAGCCAGGGTTCTAACCCTGACTGTGAGGGGTGTGGAGTCTAATGGTTAGAGTGGGGACGGGGCTAGAAGCTAGCAGACCTGGGTTCCCCTGAGGAAGGGTCTAGGGGGCTAAGGGAGCTGGCAGTCTCTGGTCTGGGTGAGCCATGGCTGAGGCAGCTGTGCAGGGCTGGCTAAGAGAGCCAGCTGGGTGTGAGCAGGAGGAAGAACTGTGAGGGGAGGGCTCTGACGGGGGAGGGGGAACCACAGCACCCCAGCCTCCCCAGCTTGGAGCCTGCAGGGAGCAGCCCTGGCAAACGCCTCTCTGTGCAGAGCAGGGGCTGCACAGGTCCAGGAGCAGGAATTCAGTGACCAGTTAGTGGCTGGGGTGGACAGAAGCCACAGGCCGGGCTGAGGTCTCAGGAAGGAGCAAGCAGCCCTCGGGAAGGGGGATTGGAGTGATGAGAGGTGCTGAAGTACCAGAGCCATGAAGCCCTTGGACACACAACAATGATGCTGACAGTCAGTGAGTGCAGGGAGGCGCTTCCGATGCAGGAGGTACTTTGCAAATCTGGAGCTGGGGGGGGGGGGGGCCCCAGCAGCTTTATGGAAGGAGCCCTGGGCTGGGGTGGTGGTAGGCTGTGGGATCAAGGGGCACTGGAAGAGCTGTCAGGGGGAGCCAAGTGTGGGGATAGCAGAGGCTGTGGGTCAGGATTGAAGGGAGCCATGGTGTGGGGTGTCAAGGAGCATTGTTATTTCCCCTGATTGCAGGCACTTTGGAGCCCACCAGAAGGTTCCTGGGTCCCAGACCCTGATGCCCATTGCTGCAGCGGGTTGGCACCAATTCTTTCTCTTCCTTTGTCAGCGTTCCTCACAGCCAGCCTGAGCATTCTGACATCGGACGGGGGCCCCTTCACCTCTGGATCTGAGTGGGGCAGCCCTGTGGGGGCTCCCTGCCTCCTGGGGCCCTCTTCGGCCTGCAGCAGGTTTGGTGCCCCTGCTGGGGAGGAGGCTGGTGGGCTTGGGGATGGCGTCCAGCTGGCCAGGAAGAACCAGCGTGTGTCTAGCGTGTCGGTGCAGCTGGAGATGCGGAGCCTATGGGAGGAATTCAACAGCCTGGGCACTGAGATGATTGTCACCAAAGCAGGAAGGTAGGCAGGCCTCACCCAGGTGTGGAAGTGTTGGGAGGGACCCCTTTATCCCCTCAATATGTTACACACCATGGGAGGGGCTTTCAACCGCCAACACTGGCCCCCACGGGAGGGACTGTGCCTGGTGTCCCAGGGATTCTATCATGGCTCCATGCAAGGGGAGAAGGTGCCATTTCCACCCACCCGGGGGTCTGCTCTGACCCCTTGTAGCCCCACGCAACACGCCTCATTCCCACCCAAGAAGGACCCTTGCCCAGTGCTAAGGCTGGTAGCTGGTGCTATACATCACAGCGGCTCAGGATCCCATTGCAGGGTCCAGCCCTGCAACCCTTGGAGCTGTTGGGAAGACAGGCACTGCCAGGGGCCTGGGCAGAGCAGGAGCTAGCACTCCCTGCCTGGTTTGGCTGGGTACTGGAGACAGGTGTGGGGTGATGATGGGGGTTTTGGGGCTGCAGGAGCACTGGGTCTATTGAGAGTGGGCTGCGTGAATATTATCAGAGGTGGCAGCTAGGCATAGCACTGCCCTGCCCCTATGCCTGTTCCTCCAGCTGTTCCATCCAGGTCTGATGTAGCTGGGAAGCAGGGCTATGAGCTGCTGTTGCACCCTCCACCAGCTGCACTCCCCCTCCTGCTGAGTGCTTCAAATGCACCACCCCGATGCCAGTGTTCTGCCCCCCACCTTTTCTCTATTGTCACCCCACACTGCCTCCTGACTCTTCCCAATGGCCCCGATCCCCACATTCTCCCTCATTCTCCTGCTCACCTTTGTTCTCACGTTGCCACTTACGCTTACTCCCACCCTATCCAGGCTGCTGCATGCCCAGATCCATGGGCACCTGCACTTCGCAGGCCAGGCAGCGTGGCCACTTTCTTCCTGCCCCCATGGGTGATGCTGCTGGGCCCTTTGAGCAGGGAAATGGGAAAGAACTGACAACCCAGTCCCTCTCCTGTGATTGGGAACCCCAGCCCCCCACCATGCCACAGGTCGACTCTGTGATGACATGCAGAACACCTAGGCTACAGCCTAGGAGCTGTGGAACTGCTGGGTATTCTTATCAGCTCTGTATCTTGGGGTGAATCCTCCACCTCACTCTGGCTAGTGGCCCACAGATGTCCTCTCCAGACCCTGTTCTCACCCAGCCCAACAGTGGATGGCACCAGGCACCCCACTTAGTTCACTGAATGCTTTCTCTGACCACTCATGAATAAACAACAAACTCCTGCTGGTTCCTCAGCCCAGGACCCCAGAACCATACCATCTACCCTGGTCAAAAAGCATGAGCAGCAGAGATTATTAACTAGGCCCGCTTCCCCTAAAGTGGACGGAACATGCCGCAGCTTTCGTTACTGAGCCGTTTGTCTAAACACTTCACTCAAAGACACACTGATTAAGATAAAACATTAAACAAGTTTATTAACTAGAGAAAATTAGATTTGAAGTGACTCACTGTAAGTGGCAAATGTAAAGAGATTAAAAGTAGTTACCAAATAAAATAAACATAAGATCACAGTCTAAGTTCTACTCACTAACAAACTCTTGAATTAACAATGTCCCACCCTTCTTAGCATGTCGCGACCCACAAAATGTTGAGAACCACTGTTCCAGATGACCTTGCAGGTGGTCAGTGGAATGGGACTGGAGCCCTCTAATGATGTCACACACCCTTTTATTGTCTGTTTCTGCAGTTTGCTAGAACAGTCCATGCATGTGACATGGCGGTAGATTCCCATTTGCAAATGTTTGTCCTATAGCACTGTTTCCCAACTGGTGTGCCATGGCATACCGGTGCACCATCAGGACTGAGCGGATGTGCCACAGAATTTTTTGAAAAACTACTTTAAGAGGTCTGGATTGGCTCATAAGTATGCATGAGTTCATTTGGAGGCTACATGGAGGTGTGTCAAAATAGTTAAAGGTATCAAAGTGTGCCACAGCAGAGAAAAGGTTGGGAACCACTGTCCTATAGCACTGCCTTCACTGTAAACAACCCTCCGTAGTGGAAGCTTTCCTTGATGGGCCATTAACACAGTTGGTCACTTCACTGTTGTAGCTAAAAAGCTGGTATAGTTGGCTCCCACTGCACAAGATGTTCTAGCAACGTTTACAACAGTATCTGACAACTTCGCCTATGATGGTAGCACATACAATCCAACAGGATATTACGGGTTAGCCATTCAAGGCATTTAAACTAATACCAAGCAAGATGTACCTTGTATGGAACATATCATAATGACATGGTGACTATAGAGGTTCTGGGTGCTGTTCTTAGACACAGTGTCAGAGACCCTCAACCCAGCACCTGCTCCTCTGTGATCTACAACCCCAGCCCCTTCCCCTGTGAGGTATGATGCCAGCCCCTCTGTTCCACAGGAGCAACCCCAGCATCCACATGCCCTCCTGTCTCCTCTCCTGCAGGAGGATGTTCCCCACCTTCCAGGTGAAGCTCTCAGGGCTGGACCCGCTGGCTGACTATGTGCTGCTCATGGACTTCGTGCCTCTGGACGACAAGAGATACAGGTGTGTAAGATATGGGGGCGATGACCAGGAACTCTGCCATGGCAGCTCCTAGCCAGCCCCCCACACCATAGCCTTGAGCAGAGCTGACTGGGGTGGGGAGCCCATGCTGGGTGCACTGCCCACAGCTCTGGTATCTGTCCCCACCCTGACCTACCTCCTGAACTCCCATTGCCCCAGCCATGGCCGGTGTCAGCTATTCCTTGCTCCTCCAACCCCTCCCTGTACCCTGCTCCCTTCTCCACCGCTCCAGCCTCTCCCTGCTGCCCAGTCACACACCCCAACACACCACTCAGAGATGGCCCCCAGCTGTCAATTTCCCTACCACGTCCTCCCCACTGGGCAGGATCCTGGCCGTCACGGAAATGTGACGTCCTAGCGCCCGGAACAGGAATTAGCTCCCCACCACTACAGGGATCGATAGGGGACAGGAGCCACTGCTGGGGCCCAGAGAGCCCTAGTCAATGTTATAAGGTATCCATATAAAGGCAGTGGTGGGGGGGGCCACCAGAAGCTGGTGCCCCCTCCCACCAATGCTCAGGCCCTGTCTCTCCCACAGATACGCCTTCCACAGCTCCTCATGGCTGGTGGCTGGCAGAGCAGACCCAGCCGCACCCGGCCGTGTCCACTTCCATCCTGACTCGCCCGCCAAGGGGGGCCAATGGATGAGGCAGATCGTCTCCTTTGACAAGCTCAAACTCACCAACAACCTGCTGGATGACAATGGCCACGTGAGCCAACATGCCACACCCAGGCAGCTGGGCATTCTGGGTGGGGTGGGCATAGCCCTGAAGGCCACAGACTGCCCAGAAGCAGACTTTCCTGTCAGAAAGGTCCCTCGCACCTTAGGAAAAAATGGATAGGACCTGGGGTCTTTCCACTCTAGGGGCAATGCCTCCAATCCAACCCCACGTGTTTCAGGGGGTAGGGAATGGTTCCATTCCCCTCTAGTCCAGTGGTTTTCAAACTTCCTTTCCCAGGACCCAGTTGAAAAAAATAATTTACGCCCACGACCCAACAATTACATCTTTGAGCAATGCATTCCAGTCTTTTGGCAGCAGCAGCAGGGGGTGCCGTGACCAAGTGCCTTGGGGTCTGCAACCCAGTACTGGGTCCCGACCCTAAGTCTGAAAACCATCCAGTCCCAGGGGAGGGGACTGGCAGGCTTGGGGGAACAGGGTTATGGCTCCGTGGGCAGGAGGCTACTGAGAGACAATGCAGCGTGGATGCGGGGAGGTGGGACAGGGTGGATAGGTATGGAGGATAGGGGAGAGATAGGCTGTTTGAACTAGGGGGAAAGTGCAGAGCCATGAGATACTTTGCCATAGGGTGGAGGAGAGGTGGGATATGCTGCCATGGGCACTCGCTGTTGTCCCGGGGCCCATCTCAGCATGGCTCTTCCCTGGCACACTAGATCATCCTGAACTCCATGCACCGGTACCAGCCCCGCTTCCATGTGGTATATGTGGACCCACGCCGGGACAGCGAGCGCTTCGCCCATGAGAACTTCAAATCCTTCGCCTTCACCGAGACCCAGTTCATGGCAGTGACGGCCTACCAGAACCACCGGGTGCGTGTGCCAGCCCCCACTACACGGTGCTCTGAGCCAGCCTCCCCGGCCCTGAGCTGTGGTCCCCCTCCCTGCATGCAGGATATCCTCCCCCTGCCCCAACACCAGCTGGATGTCACAGTAGCCCTGCTTGGGGAGGGTGGGGCTGTGCAGTACAGGCTCTGCCCCCCTGTTGTCACAGCACCCCCCGCTGTGCGGTGACCTCCTTGCTGGTTCTGAATTCATGCGCGGGGCGAGGGCGAAGGGGGGGGTGCAGTGTCTCTCCCCCAGAATTCCTGCCCCACTGTCCCGTGGGAGTTGCTGATCTGGGCAGATGTCCCTGGCCTATGGCCATTCCCCAGGTAGGGTAGGGGTGGCCAGGCCTGGATTTGGAGGGGTGCTTCCCTCACCCCCCTCTCTCTCTGCAGATCACGCAGCTGAAAATTGCCAGTAACCCCTTTGCCAAGGGGTTCCGGGACTGCGAGCCAGATGACTGGTAACTCCCCCCCCCACCCCCCCCCTCCCCCCCCCGGGGGGGGGGGCAGCGGTGGCCCCCCCCCCCCCCCCCCGCCCCACTGTCCTAATCTGCAGGAATGGGGTAGAGAGAGAGAGATGCTCCCTTCCACCCCATGCCTACCCCATTCAGCAGTCCCCGTCACACACCCAGCTGCAATGCCCCACCTCCAAGGGTCCCAGGAGATGAGAAGAGCAGCCAAGTGGGGCAAGTGATGCCCTCAGTACAAGAGGGAGGGGCAGTACCCACCACAGTCACCTCCCCAGCAGCTACCTCCTGCCATGTACCCCCAGTGCCCATTCTCCACTCCCAGATTCGCTGCCTCCCTCCCCCCGCCCCCCGCGGTTCCCAATCAAATGCTGCAGAATGGTTTGCACAGGGGCATATTACAGCATTTGCACCTATGTCTCCCATGGGAGTAGTGTCCTCCTCTTCCTGCCCCACCCCAGTGGAACCCCCTTCCTCTTTCACATTTCTCTCCCTTCTCTCATGCAGGCCAGGGGCGACAGGGCCCTTGCTGCACACCTTGGCCTGCACTCAGGGGACGGGCCCCTCCTCCCAGCTGAAGGCCACACAGGAGAAAGGTAACCCCCACAGCTATGCACGCTGAGTCTCAGATGTGGGGTGCTCACACACAGGCCAGCTGGATGGTATGTGGGGGGGGGGGCGAAGCTGGTGGCTACAACGGGCAGGGAGTGGCTCTGGGACAGGCTAGGTGCACCCCAGGGCTGAGGCTGCACAGGGAGATGGTGGGCTCAAGGGGAGGTGGGTGCTGGAACCGTGCTCAGCAGCACAGGCTGGAGAAGGGAACAAGGGCAGAGGGAGCCAGGAGTAGTTGGGGACCCACATGCCCTTAGCCTGTGGCACTGGAGGGGGCGGGGCTTACTTGGGAGTGGCAGGGGCGGAGCCAAAGTAGGGGCGGGGCTCTGGCAGTAGCAGAGACAGGCCGTGGGAACCTCGGCACAGCAGCCGTGCCATGGATTTGATGTGAGCAGTGCCCGCTCTCCGCTCTCCGCTCTCTCTCCAGGGCTGCCCGGCCGACGGCGTGCCAGGGGGGAGCTGCCCCCTGCCCTCCTGCGAGAAGCCACACAGCTCCAGCACCCGCCGCTCGTGCCACTGGCTGGAGCCCGTGGCTTCCAGGACAGGTCGGCCGCCCGGCGCCCTCTCGCCCAGGAGCTGGGGGCACCTGTGTACAAGCCCCTCTCCTACCACAGTGTGTACATCGGGGCCAAGCCACGAGGGGCACCGTACCCGCTCCCCACCAGCCTCCACCCCTTCAACGTCTACAGCGCCAGCCCCCCCGCCCTCAACTATGGGCAGCAGTGATGGGTAGCCATGCCCGCCCCGGCCATTTGGGGGGGCATACAGTACCCACTCACCCCCCCCTTCCCTGCACTCACACGACTGCCTCAGGGGGAACCCCACCCGCAATGTGACAGGCAGGCTCCAGGCCAAAAGCCTGCTTCTCACTGAGAGCCATGCTCCCCCGGCCCAGAGTCTCTTGCCAGGGTGGGCTCCCCCGCCCATCCTGCTGTGGGCCAACCCAGCCAGCTGCTCGGGGGGGCTGACTGCATGGCTCCCGCTCCCTCTCTGCTGCTGCTGGGCTGGCATGAGGCTCTTGCTTTGAGCCATGAGGTACCCTGCAAGTTTCCCTAGTTCGTAGCTGTTCAGAGAGGCCTAGCTAAGAGTCTGCTTGTCTTGAACCCAGAGCAGGGGGACGGAGGGGCTGTCGTTGGGGGAGGCTGAGGGGGCCCATCGTTGGTGCCCACAGCTCACCTGCCAGCCCAGCTTCTGGCAGGCAAGACTCCACCAAGAGCTCCAGGCTCAACACCCTGGCGCCCATCTCCCACCCCCAATGGCCAGCTTAGCAGCAGCTTTGCCGCAGTGTTCCCCTCCCAGCCCTGGAGAGCCGGTGGCCTGGCTTGGAGGAGCCCGTGTGTCTGGTGCCGCCAATAACTGCGCGAGCCTCTGGCTCAGGGAGGAGCTCTGAGTGCTGACCCTGGGAGCAGGAGCCGGCTCACAGACAGGATGCAGGGTGGGGCACTGCCCAGAGCTCAGACCAACAGTTGATCAGATCCTGCCCCCCCTCCAGCCCAGGCAGAACTGTCTTCAGAGCGCCCCCCTCCCTCCCAGCCAGTTTTGACCAGCGTGCAAAACCCGGAGCTGGCTGGGCACATGGTCCTCGCCCAGGGCGCTGAACCAGTCTAGGAAGGTGGAAAGAGCACTGGCTGGTGCCAGGGTGCGGTAAACGCAGCTCCATACCCGCTGGGATTATGCTAAGTGCCCATCCTATGCTGGCTTCTCTAGTATCCTTCTGGCGTGGGATCTGGGTCAGAGCCAGGGAGCAGAGCTGGAAGTCTGGGAGTTTCCCGTCACAAATCAACAAGGGCAGGGGCTGTTTCACTCTTTAATCATAAAATTAAAAAAAAAAAGACGGGACAGAAATCATCAGTGCCAAGGCAGGAAGCGCCAGGTCCTGGCAGGCAGGGGATGACAGCGCCAGACCCAGGGGAAGGATGGAACAGCGCCAGGCTCTGGGTGTGGGGGTGAGGACAGCGCCAGGCTGGGGGGAAGGTGACTGGGGAGGCCACTGTTGAAGGTGCAATCTCCAAGTGAGCCCCCTGCTCAGGGACAGGGCAGGAAAGGGAACCCCACATTTGAGGCAGGGGCACAGGGCATTTGGTGTGGAGGGGTGGGCTGGCCTACTCCCAGCAGTTTGGGGGGAAGACAAAGGGGGTCAGCTTGTACCCAGCGCCCACGTAGAACTTGTTCTGGAACTCCACCCTGCAAAGAACACAAGAGGGGAACATCAGTGCAGACATCACCTCCTGGGCGCCCCCCCCAAACTGCTCGAGAGCCTCCCCCACCCTAAAGGGGGTGCAGAAAATCAGAATCAGGCATGCCCCTCCCTCTGCCCGCCCCCCCAGAGTCCAAAGTGACTTCCTCCACGGTGTGAGCTGGGACCGCGGGGCAGGGCCTCACCAGTGCAGACGCAGGGCGTGCAGGAAAGCTGACAGTCCCTCCATGACCAGCAGGATGGCCACGGTTAGCACCGCAAAGAAGGCGAAGACGGGCACCAGCAGGGCCCCGCCCGCATAGACGTGCAGCATGAAGCCGTTCCTCATCACCATGGTCCACAGCACTTCCGATAGCTCTGCAGGGACACTAGGGAGGTCAGAGCTGGGCACGCCTCCCCCACCCCACAGCCAGCCACCCACAACTGCCTCCTCCCTCACCACTTGCCAGCTACCCCTCCTCCCTGCAACCACCAGGGGGTTGCAGGAGGGCTCACAAAGCAGGTGCAGATAGGGCTCAGCACCTCCAGGCGCAAGTAGGAAGCTGTGAGATCCCCCCGGACTCACGTGCGTGGGCCAGGCTGAGCGCCCACAGGCGCAAGTAGGAGGCTGTGTTGGAGATACAGCCCAGGCAGTACTCGATGGTGTGGATGGCCTGGTGCATGAAGACTTCGGAGAACTCAAACTGTGGGAGACACCAAGGCAGTGTGACGGGGTGAATGGGCACCATGCCCGGACTCTCCCCTCCAACCTCGGCACCTGAGCTGAGCCAGGACTGCCCCCCCCAACCCTCTTGAGCCTTACCATACGTGTACAGAGCTCACCAAGAGCTCTGCTTCCCGGTGGCCAGATCTCTGGGGGCTAAGCCACCCCCCCCCCCGTGCCCACCCCCAGCACTGGCAAGGACATGGCTGAGTGAGAGAAGCCTGTGATGGCGGAGTTTATCCCATCCCCGGCACTCTTAGCGGCAGTCTCCTGCCCACGCCAGGGCCCTTCTGTGCCATGCTGCGAGTCTGGCCTAGCCCACCCTGCTGTCCCATGGGTTGGAACGCTGTGGGGCTGCCAGCAGGGCTGCATCGTCCTGCTCCACCCCCAGCCGTGACGCTGCCACGGGGATCTCACCTCAGGCTCAAGGTCAGGCTTAGGCTGGCCCCGCTCCACGTCAGCCTCCGTCACGTTCACCGAGTTCCCAGGCTCCGGCTCCAGCAGTGGCTCGCGCTCCCCAGAGTCCACCAATGGGGCCTGCTTTGTGGGGCAGACTCCCACGTCAGACACCGTGGGCAGGGGAGAGGGACACCCCGGCCCCACCACAGCCCTGAGCCCCACCTCTGCAGCACCTGCAGCCCCCTTCCTTCCTGTAGTTGAGAGGGGAGCCGCAGAACCCTCCCTCCAGCCCAGCCCCCCAGAAACCCTCAGGACCCCAGCCCAGAGCCTTACCCTGGGACGAGGGCTCCCCGTGTGGCGGTGTTGGCACCACAGATACAGGGGCGTGCCTAGGAGCAGCACAGGCACCGAGGCCAGAGCCAGGATGACCAGCACGTACTGCACCACCACCTGCAATGGGGAAGAGGGGGGGGGGCGTGAGAACATCATCCCCACCCCCAACACAGTCTGCAGGTATCAGGTTAGAGAGGCCATCAATCCAATCCTGCTTGGGGATGCTGCAAGGGGAAGACACTGGGCTGGATGGGCCCACTGGGGGGATAGGGGTCTGGATGGGGCCATTGGGCTGGTGTGGAGGATACAAGGGCTGGATGGACCCTGTGATAGATGCGGGATTTGGTTACTTTGTTCCAGGGGCTCCTCTTTGGGTTGCAACTGCTCTCCTGGAGCGTGCTTCTTTCCCCATACTGCACCTGCCCTATGGGACTGCGGCAGACTTTCCCGGCACGTAGCGTGATACCTCTGGCAGACATTGCCAGAGCAATCCAACTGTCTCAGCCCAGGCCCCAGAACCAACTTCTCCCCACACCGAGGGCAGGGAGGAGGGGGCGCTTCTACAGGGGCTGTTGCTCTGGGCTGTCACCAGCACGGCCAGGCCCTGCAGTGGCACGGATAAGATGGTTTCTGTGTTACAAAGCTCTGTAGCGCTAGCGCTTTGTGGAGAATAAAGTGTCTGGTTCAGAAGATCCCTTGGCTCAGCCTGTGTCCCTCACTGACCTGCCACGCTGACCCTGAAGGGGCTAACGGAGACGTGGGGTTGCCCATAGCCAGCTGGGCTCCGAGACATGAGTCAAATCAACCAAGGAGCTGGTTCTTGGTCCCGGGCAGCTCGAGGCTGTGTTGCCCCATGTCCCCAGTTGTGGCAGACATGCAGCTGCCCCTGGGAGAGCACCCAAGAGACCCAGAGCTAGGACAATGACCCAATTCTGCCCAAACCCAGGGGGCGAGCATAACATGGGATCCAGCATTGGGATCACACCAGACGGAGCAGGGCTGGGCCTGTTGGGCTGATCAGGAGAAGCAGGGGGGGGAAACAGGCTGGATGGAAAGCGTCTGTAGATGCTAACCTGACAGGATTGTTCTAGGTTCCCCACACGGGTGGGGGGGGGTCCCAATCCTGGCAGAGCAAGGAATGGCTGTCAAGGTTCCCTGTTACAGCACAGCCAATCATTGTCAGGGTTCCCTGCCCCGGGCACAGTGTGGGCTGGCCATTATGGTTACCTGTCCCGTGTAGAGCGGGTGGTTGTCTTGGTTCTCGGCGAACAGGAACATGTCGATGAAGTGGATGAGGATGCTGGGCGCCACCATGGAGTTGACGGCGCTGAACATGATCCACTTATAGAAGATCATGAAGACAAGGTAGCCGAAGAGCGCCAGCAGGAAGATCGCCTCGGGCAGGAAGACCAGCACCACCTGGTACCGCTTCCTGAAGTGCCTGTATGCCCGTGAGAGGAGGATCGGCCCGGGCCCTGCACAGCCCAACTGCCCGCCCCATGGCGGGAGCAGAGAGCAGCCTGGGGTCCTGCACCACTGCCCTGGCTGGAGCTGGGAGCACGAATCCTGGCAATGCAGGATCCCGGCAGAGACGTGGCTCTGGGCTGGCAGGGGAATCAGGCAGTGCAGCAGCCTCCCATAGGGGCCTTCACCACCACGCTGATCCCAGAGTTGGGGGCATGCCCCTTCCTGGCA
>VOCT01035921.1:0-17625 GCA_007922175.1 Pelusios castaneus
ATAAATCTCTACCCTAGGACTGAGTGATTAAAGTCCCCAGATAATCGTTTAAAGACTTGAATGTACAGAGACTCCACCAGCAGGTCAGCTGTGCCCCGTGCTACAGGGGAAGGTGAAAACCCCCAGAGCCGTTGGCAATCTGCCGTGTGGGAAAATTCCTTCCAAACCCCAATATGGAGATCAGTTAAACTTTGAGCTCCTGTGTGAGACTCACCAACCGGAGACGCAGAAAGAATTCTCTGTAATAACTGAAAACCCACCCATCAAAATCCCCTCTCAGGACATTGGCATATCCACCACCAGTAGTCAAAGATCAGTCAATGCCAAACTAGGCTGTCCCATCTACCATCCCCTCCATACATTCATCAAGCACTGTTTGAAGCCAGATGGGGTATTTGCTCCCAGAGCTCCCCTAGGAAGGCTGTCCCAGAACTTCCCTCCTTTGATGGAAAGAAACCTGTGTCTATTACAAGTCTAAAATTCATGGTGGCCACTTTATCCCTATTTGGTTTTGGGTTCACACTGGAGCTGAACTTACATAATTCCTTTCCCTCCCTGGCCTGGCCTGGCCCATCCTTCCCACGCAAGGAGGAGAGAAAATGCTTTATGGGAGCAACCTCGTACACACTAGGGATGTGAGGTGGAGAGTTCAGGGAAGAAGGCAGGCCCTTTTGGGATGGTGAGGCCTCAGGCTATTGGGAATGAAAAGGACATCCCAGCACTAGTGGAATGTACCCTTTGCCATCTCCCAACCCCTCCAATATCAATTCCCTATAGGATTGGAACCTTGGACCTTCAACAAAAAACATCCTTTAGAAGCTGAAGAGGTAGCTCCATCAGTTGGTAGCTGTAGTAGGCCATTATCCTTTTTGTTGACTAGCTCCTGGAAGGAACATGATACACATTGCCAGCCAGACACACTCTCATCTTATCAGCACTAGACAGGGACCACCTAACAATCCAGCCAACCCAAAACCAGAATGACCACGGGATGGATATTGCAGGGGCCGGGAGCCTCAGGGGATTCTGTCAGTTCTTCACCTCTGGGTAAAAGAGGGCCTGGGGGCAGGCTGTCTGCTCTCTCTGTTGTACAGGTGCCAGGTGCCCCTGAAGAAGCTTTCTTTGGCTAACACTCTCAGAGTTGTTCAAAGGAGGTTACAATATGTGGCCAAACACCCTGGATGAAGTTCTGACTCCGTAAGGCAACTGAAGGGGGGGGGGGGGCACCAGCCATGGGGACTGGTTGGGAGGGAATGCAGTGGATGCAGAGAATAGAGAGCAGGGAAAACTGGATGCTCCAGGGACAAAGCTTCAGAGAGGCGCCAGCCCCCAAGCTGCGGTACCAGTGAATGGGCAGTGAGGAATCAGAAACTAAATGCAGAAAGAGACAGCAAGCATTAGTTTGTATCTGTAGTAGGTTGTTATCCTGTAGTACATGAGATGCTGGAGGAGGAAAGTTTTCCGTATGCTCTCAACTTCCCCATCCAACCCAGATTTTGTGAGCTAATGTTTCTATTAAAATAGAACCAGGTCCCCAGTTGTGCTCAGGGCTCCGTTGTGCTAGGCGCTGCACGTATGTGTGGAGGAAATGGATCTATTGTTACAGATAATATAAGTGCTAGCATGCCTAGCTACTCTTCATTGCACTATGTTGGAGGGTCTTGCACTGTCCCTCTTTGCTCAGCAGGGCCACATCCCATCTGTCTATGCCTGCTCTCTCCCACAGCCCGCGTGGGATGGCATTGCGGAAGAACCAGCTCTCCTTTTCCTCCATGGAATCTGTCGTTTCTCAAAGTCATATGAGTTGAAATACAGATATAGCAAACATATTCCTGATGTCTAATACAGATGCAATTCCCACACATAAACCATAAAATCATTCCGAGCAAACTACGATCTTTCTATTGATACCAAACATGGCATAGCTCCTAAGGATTATTGCAATTATGAAACAGTAACATGAAATAGTATCATAAATAGTCCCCTAAATCCAGACAGCATCACACACCCCCACGCAAAATGGATGCAGAAAGGGGTGTCTCCTAGACACTGCTGGATGCATCACAAAAATTTCATACCTGGTTGTGTACTATGGCAGCTTTGAACAAGTTTTAAAGGTTTTACAAAATATCAAGCAGATGGTACATTTTCCGAGGCCGCCTGTGGGGGGAACTGGCTGTGTGGGGCAGGCTGGCCCAGAGTCAGGGCCCCACATGCTCTGCCTTAGGCCTGCCTGTCCCGCCTTATGGGGCTGGGAGTGGAACTGTGCAGGATCCCTCCTGGCTGCGACCGCTCGGTCCGGCCAGGAGGAAGCCCGGGGCTCCCTTGGCCAGCACTGCGCTCCAGCTGCCTCTCTAGAGACAAAGTCGACTTAGGGCTACCCCATGTCTACACTGGCTTAAGTCAACTCTAGGGAGTCGAATTAAGCGTTAGATCGATTAGCAAGGTGGTGTTAGAAAGTCGACTTAATTTTAAGCAAGCTGCTTAAGTCGACTTAAGGAAATCGCAGTGTAAATGCAGGGTAAATTAAGTCGACTTAAGCAGGCTTAAGTTGACTTAATTAACCAGTGTAGACGCAGCCTATGAGCCTAACAGTGATTAGGGAAGGGTCCTGATCCCTGTAGGATGGTGTTTCCTGCTGTGGCATCTGGGGGTTGGGGGTGCTTGCTGAGGGATTGTCTCCCAAGTGGCTGGAAAGTGCACACCCAGTGCCTGGGACCAATTACATACAGGAGGCTGGCGTAAACTGACTCATGAGTGAGTGGTCACCTAGCAAAGCAGGGTAAGTTGGGCTTCAGGAGAGGAGATTGGAGGGTCTTAGTGACACACCAGACCAGATTCTGGGAGGGGAGCGTCACACACCAAAAGGAGACTCCGTGGCATGCTCACAGTACATGGTACAATGTCCACAACAGGATGATGTTGCTGACTGGCTCCAAGGGCTCTTTGGGCCCTGCTCCGTTCATGGCGCTAGAATCTGCCACTGGGCTTTCTGGGAGTGGGCACTCTGGGCCTGGCCCTTTATTACTGGGGAAAAGATAAGTGGTGGCTTCTTCCAAACATCACCCACTAGTGGCAGCAGAAGAGGCGTCACTGGCAGTAAATGGGGCTGAGCTGTAATTATCTCTGTTCACTTATAGGGAACAAAATCATTAATTTAAATACCAACATGTTATCTTCCCTGGGCACCTGAGCTCACCCCTCTCTGAAGGACTGGGGCAATTTACACCTTTCTGAGCTGCTGGGCCCAGATCACTGCATCCCCTACATATGGGTCACAGTTTTTGAGATTTTCTTCACAACCAGAGCAGCTGGAGGCTCAGTTTAATCATAAAGAAAGCTGAGATCCTGGGAATCAAGGCAGTCCCTTTGGAGATGTGTCAGCGCTTCCTGGTTCATTCTGAGCCCTATAAGTGAACACAGAGGCTTGGGTCTGGTCTGAACATAACACTTCAGTCAATCCAGCTACTTCGCTGCAGGGCTGTTGTGTCATGTAGACATAGCCTGGGAGTTCTTGGGGCAGTGAAGTAGCTTGGTGGACAGGGGACATGGAGAAGAAATTTGGAACCGTTCAGATGAAACTGGGATTGTCAGTGAGCCTGGTCCCTGTGAGGAGAGAAATCAGCCTTTTCCCTCCCTTCTTTCTGCAACCTTGGGCAGGGACCCTAATGTTGGCCATGTCCCCCCCATCTCCTGGGGTGAAGGCAAGCAGTCTCAGCAGCATCTCATCCCCAGCCTCCTGCTCTCTAGTGCAGACACAGCCCTAGACAGAGGATGGGAGCACTAACGTGTTTCTTTAATGTGGTTCCAGAACCACGTTGTCCCACCCATCCTGCCAAAACCCATCTGTGTTAGAACACAGACGGCTCTAACTTGGTCAGACACTTATAGCACCATTATATACAGGGTCAATAATACCACGGTAAACTTTACTAAACAATTACCGTACCAAGGTGCATAATACAGGGTATACCTATGAGGTAAGG
Organism: Pelusios castaneus; assembly: GCA_007922175.1. Lineage (NCBI taxonomy): Eukaryota > Metazoa > Chordata > Testudines > Pelomedusidae > Pelusios > Pelusios castaneus. Next base: position 3,987 of record VOCT01035921.1, read on the forward strand.
CCACCCCGCATCGCGTTCATTTTATCCGAGATAATGGAGGCAGGAGTTAATTTGGGTGGAGCAGGGCTGCTGGATTGGGAAGAGCTGAAGGAGGAGAGAAGAGCAGGATATGGAGAGAGAAGGAAGTTCAGGACACAGGTACCAGCTGTGGGTCTTTATGCACTCACTGGCATGCAGGGATGTGGCAGAACCCAGACTGTTTGGGTGCAGAAGGAGCAGTCGGCCCTGTCCTCTCTATTAGGCTCAGGAAATTGCAGTGTTGGGGCAAAAAAAATTTGGATCTTTTCCCATTTCCCACAATCCCCAGTGCTCATCCCTTCTGAAAGCCCCTCCCCTTTCACTTACGTGCTCGACTTTAGCCAGCCATGTTTGAAACTTTGCTCTTGTATTAATAGGAGGTTGAACCTGGGGTCCTTAAGGGTTTCATTAAGCAAGGTCAATTTCCTATCTTGTAATCCTGGGCAGCTTCCTCAATGGGAACCACGGTGTGCAACTTGTGATCCTGGGATTTCCCACACACCCAGCAAATGGCTTCTCCATCTTCCTTACAGATGAGTTGAGGAGTTCCTCATGTTTCTTACAACGATCTGCCATTAGCTCTTTTCCTTTTCCTAGATTTAGCCACAGTTGTTTGATCTTCTGTACTATGCTGTTCAGCTGCGTATTGGGTTTGTACTCCCCTTTCTGGAATGGTGCTCTGCACTGGGAACTGAATGAGAGAAGAAGAGGAAAACATAACATGAATGGATGGAGGTCAGAAGGGTATCCCCCGCTCCACACGCAAGTTTGTGTAACTCTAACCCACCCACACTGGGGATCGAAACGGGGACCTACAGAACTTAGCTCAAGTCTCTGCCGTTTGACCGAAAGAGTCTGTCTGTGAAATTCTGAGCCGATAAAGCCTCACAAACTCTGAGTCAGCCATTGAGGGGTGTGTGTAACACACCCACTCCACTCATGAGGGGGTTACAAGTGGACTGAGGGGATCTTTCCCTCAGGAGAGCAGGTGTCACAAAGCTCACAGAGAAAGTTAGAAGCAGAGACTATTCAGAATGCGTCAGTCCACATTTCACTTACTGAAGCTGCTGTATCCTGTCCACCCAGAGAGTCAGGAAGCCACAGGGTCTGAGCCCAGACTCTTTACAATTTGTTACACATGTAACTCGATTACGTGGGCCCAGCGCCCTGTTCACCTGCTCCTTCCACCACACAACAGAAGGGAAAACGAAAGTACAAAACTAACGGAAATGAAGGAATGTTTTCTACATCACTGGCTGAGAGCAACTTCCTTTTAAAGAAATTCCCCCACCCACAGCGCTGCAGGGAAGAGCCTGGCACTCTGGCAGGGACAGTGTGATGTGTACCAAGGCAGGGGGTGTCAATGCCACCCCTGCAGTCTGGTCTTCCCATTCCCTGTGGATCACCATGTCACCAACAATTCCCCTGCACGCAGCACAATTTTCTTCAGCTGAGAAAATAAAGCAGCCCCAGAGAAAAGCACCATTCTTTTTCACCATCCTGCACCTGTGAGAGGGGAGGGGCAGCGGCAGGAGTTGCTGAGGGGACAGAGGCGGCAAAGGTGGGGATGCTGGAGGTGGGGCAGTAAGAGAGGGGTTCTGAGCAGGGGGAGAAGAGCTAAGGGCTGGTAGACAGAGGGAAGATTGCAAGATGATCTCTACACAGGGGATTAAGAGGCAGTTATGCAGCATTAAATTCCTCCCTTCCTTGTTCTGGAAAACTGGGGTTAGTGGGAAGGAAATTGACCCAGCTTGTAAACTCAGAGCCCGGAAACTGAGTTTGTATTTTTGTATTTTACCCTGTGTGATCCTGTCTGGATTTAGGGAACCATTTATGATGATATTTTGTATTAATATTTTATAATTGTTGTAATCCATAGGAACTATGCCATGTTCGGTGTCAATAGAAAGGTAGTAATTTGTGGGGAATGATTATATAGTTTATGTGTAGTATTCGTATTCATATTGGAAGTTAGGAGTATGACTGTTATATTTTAATTGGTGTGAGTCTGGGGAGATTCCCCAGACTGAATGTCTACCTAGCCATTGTCCCCTTAATGGCCCATTAAGGAAGCTCCCCAGTAAAATGGGCTGAAGAAGAAAACCTGTTGAGCCACTAGGACTTGAACATGTAACTCAACTCCAATTTGATTGGAAAGAACTGCACACAGCATGGAGAAGGCCAGAGGGGATAAAAGGCAGCAGGCCCAACTCCATCTAGTCTCAAGTCCCCAGTCTACAGCCAACACCCACCTCTGGAACTATTCCTCTGAGACTGAACAAAGGATTGAGGCCCACCCTGGTGCTGGGTGTTTACCAGAGGAACAAGCCTGCAAACTTCAGAGGAACAAGTCTGCAAACTGCTTTTCATGAACTTTAAATCATTTGTATGTATGTGCTTCACTTTGACCCTTTAGCATCTCTCATATTTTGCTTCTTTTCTTCTTATATTAAACCTTTAGTTGTAGTTGCTAAAGGATTGGCTATCAGTGTGGTATTTTGGGTAAGATCCAAACCTATATTGTTCTGTATGCTGTGGCTGCCCCTTTGGGGTCAGGAGAACCTATATCTTTAAGGGACCGTGCGGCTAGGTGGGAGCCGGAGGAGCTGGAGTGCAATAAAGGGAGCTGTTTCTATTTTGGGCAGATTTCTTGGTACCCAGTGTGGGGAACCAGAAGCCTGGTTGTGACTGATAGGGAGACTGGTTTAAGTACCACCCATCAGTGTGTGGGGAGTTTGGCTCCCGGTTCTGCAGCTTGCCCTGATTTTTGCACATCCAGGAGTCCCCGGTCACAGGGGCCCTCATGCTACCCCGAACCATGCCCCCCACAAAGCCCCTACCACCACACAGGCTATCCCCAGCCACCCCCCTTTGCTGCATGGAGCACTGAGGCCAGAGGGTGCTCCCATCCCGGTCCTGGTCTGGCCAATCTGTCTGAGGGGATTGGGGGGAGCCAACTGGTGCGCAGTGGGCTCTGGAAGGCTGCAGCGGGTGAGTGAGGCCTCACTGCGAGCCAGATGGCTCCACCTCTCTGGGTGGAGCAACAAGGTGTTTGCCCACCCCAGCCGGCCCAGGGGTAGGGCGGAGCACAGACTCTAGCCTTTGGCTCAAGCTCCCCACACTTTCCCAGCACCTGTCGTGTTGAGCTGGGTGGGGGTGCTGGATTATTCCAGGGGTTTTAGGGGCTGGCATCCAGGGCCCCCCTTTCGGCTGGGGATTGAGCCTTAAGCACCCTGCAATAATCCAACCCTGGAGCCCAGTCACATACCCAGCACCCCATGATGTTGCAAGGCCTACCTTTATTGAGTGCTGGGTATGTGAGACCCGACTCCCGGCCGGCCAGTCCCCGATGCACGCCCAGCCGTGTGCCGGCGCGCAGCAGCCACAGCACCAGCGAACACACACGAGCCATGTGTTCTCTCCGGCTTGTCCCCTCGTTAAGGCTGCAGGCGGGCCTTATATGGGGCTGCTCCTGTGACATCATGTTGACCACACCCACAGCCCTGGGCAGAGTGGCAGGTTCTTTGGAGCTTGTTTTACACCAAAAAAAGGAGCCAAGGTGGCAGCTCTGAAATATCTATTGACAGGATAAAAGCGGGCGGCACATAGACCCCCTTGTGGGGGGCAGGATTTGGGAGATCCAAGAAGCCCCTGTTGAGTGCAATGGATTATCATCAAGCTACAAAGTGTAGCTTCCCTAACATATCTCTCTCCTCAGTGGTAATGACACCACTCATCTCTCACAAAGGAGTTACCGAGGCTGGGCTTTGAGACTGTCTCCCTCTCACGGGCCACAAGAAATGGTTTTAGAAGCAGTGTCATTTCCAGACAGCGGCAGAGTCCGTGACGTTGGATCCTCTCCAGCTGACCTGGAATCTGAATGTAACAACCAGGACAGCATTAGAGCCAGTGAGGTTTGTTTGTGGAGTCGCACCCTCCCATCCAGTAGAGCTAAATCCCAGAGCAAAGATAAGTGTAATAACACCTTCATGTGTCATCAGACCCCTCACTGAAGATTCCCCATTTCCTAGGGCCCTGGGAAATCCACATTAAGGAGAACACAGGTCCCCTGGATCTTTGTGCTCACTAAGGCTATGTCTACACTGGCAATTTAAGTCAACTTAAGGAGGCTTAAATTGACTTAAATTAAGCTACGTCCACACTAGGCTTTCATTAAGTCAACTTAAGAAATTCCTAAAGTCGACTTAATGAAAGTTTAAGTCGACTTTGTTACTACCACTCATTAAGTCGAATTAACCATTAAGTCGACCCCTTAAGTCAATTTAAGGATGGTGTGGACATGGAGCAACCTTTATGTCAACTTTATTAAGTCGACTTAAGGGTGGTTAAGTTGACTTAACAAAGTGGACTAAGACGACTTAAAGCTAAGTCAATTTAGTCCTCTTTGTTAAGTCAACTTTAATAAGGTCGACTTTAAGTCAACTTAAAGTCGACCTTATTAAAGTCGACTTAACAAAGTCGACATAACTTTTCTAGTGTAGACATAGCCTAGAAGGCTACAAGGTGCTTGGTTGCCCTAACTTACATTTTCATCCCTGTGAGCTCTCTAGACACAGAGAGAAGCTTTAGTAAATATACAAATCTACTTACAGACATGAGGGAATCACTATCTGAGGAAAACACTAAGGGTACGTCTACACTTGCAACTTAGGTTGACTTAAGGACACTTAAGCCGACCTACAGAATGCCGCGTCCACACTGGGCGCTTATTAAGTTGACTTAAGCGCTTCCTTAAATCGACTTAATAACTTGCTCTATTTAGGTCTATTTTCAGCGGCAGTCGATGGGAGATAGGCAAGGTATTTAACATATCTTGTGTATCTCCCATCGACTTACTAAGAGCTCGCTATATACTAGGGTAAGCCAACCAGAAATGCCTTCCACTCAGCTTACCGATGCTTCAGTTCCGGGGCTGGAGTTGCTATAGTGATTTTCGGATTGATTGAACACATCTACACAGACCACTCAATCGAACCCAGAATATCGCGTGTTCTCGGTCCAAGAGGGTTGTCACCGAGTGTCCAACAGTCACGTTCATACTACCCCATTGGAGAGCGGGGTCCCAGCTGTATGGCAGGTCTTAAGGGCTCGGGGCCGTGGTACAGAAAAAGTTATAAACCTGTCATTGATTTAATTACACATCTGTCCAAGTGATGAAAGATGAGGAGCGAATCTATTTGTGAATGGGATTGATCAGGGCTGGACAGAGGCATAAACAGTATCAACCATGCTTAGTAAGTTTGCGGATGACACCAAGTTGGGGGGAATGGTAGATACTCTGGAGGGCAGGGACAGGATCCAGGGAGACTTGGACAAATTGGAACACTGGGCTGAAAGAAACCTCATGAGGTTCAACAAAGACAAGTGCAAAGTCCTGCACTTAGGACGAAAAAATCCCATGCACTGCTACAGGCTGGGGACCGATCAGCTAAGTAGCAGCGCTGTAGAAAAGGACCTGGGGGTTATGGTGGACGGGAAGATGAATATGAGCCAACAGTGTGCTCTTGTTGCCAAAAAGGCCAATGGCATATTAGGCTGCATCAGTAGGAGTATTGCCAGCAGATCGAGGGATGTGATAATTCCCCTCTATTCGACACTGGTCAGGCCGCATCTGGAATACTGTGTCCAGTTTTGGGCTCCCCACTACAGAAAGGATGTGGACAAATTAGAAAGAGTCCAGTGGAGGGCAAGAAAAATGATTAGGGGGCTAGGGCACATGACTTATGAGGAGAGACTGAAGGAACTAGGCTTATTTAGTCTACAGAAGAGAAGACTGTGGGGAGATTTGATAGCAACCTTCGACCAGAGGCGTCGTTGCCGTTGGGCTCACAGGGCGTCGGCCCCAGGTAGATTAGCCTGAGCCCGGGATCTATTTTCCCCAGCAGGCACATGATCAGACAGCCTGTTTGCAGGGGAGGCGGAGCTAAGGTGGGAACAAGCCAGCTGCAGTGTAGCTCAGGCACCTAGGAGGGAGAGAAGAGGGAACTTTAAATTCTGTCTCCCCTGCTGCACTGGATCAGCCACGCAGCACTGCAGCTGACTCCTCTGCACCCTGCTTTATTTAGGAGCAGCTTCTTCTACACAGCACCAGTAAGTACTGTGTGTGTGGGGAGGGGGGAACCTGAAGGTGGTGGTGGTGATGGTGATGGGTGGGGGGGCGTTAGGAGCAGGGGATCAATCTCCAGGTCAGTCCAGTGGGTCTGGGGAGCAGGCTGGGGATCATCCCCTGCTCCTGGGTTGGTGACCAGCCAGATCAGCAGCAAATTGTAGGTTTGGGATTGTCCCCCCCCCCTTCTCCAGGGTGGCAGGTGGGGACTGGTCACCTTCCCCCCACCTGTACAGTGAGGTCATTTGAAGGGTGGGTGGCCTGGGGATCATCCCGCAGCCAGGAGTGCCAATGATGACCCTATTTATGAATTCTGCAGACCATATGATGTGCCTACAATTTATTCTGTGCTTTGAAATGTTGTTTTCTTGTTTGTTTGTTGTTAATTAAGCAGGGGGTGGAGGGTGACTGGAAGAAACTGAGTTCTGTTTTTAAACTACTTTCTTGTGTTTGAGTTCCCCCCTGCCTATCCCAGGGTGTGAGTATGTAAGAATTTAGGGTTGCCCTCTCTCCCACAGGTACTGGAAGGTGATTTTGGCCCCTGGTACCGGACCTGTCCCCCCACCTCTGCCCCCCTCACCTCCTGCCCAGTAATTAACCCTATCTCCTCAGTTCTGTCCCAAACCAAGCCCCTTTAATTCAGGGATCAGTTCAGTCCCCCAACCTCCATCAGCTGCCCCCTTTCCTGAAGCCATAGTACAGCTCCCCCATCCTCAGCTTTGATCCTCTTAGGGATCTTCACCCTCCCCAAGTCTGAGGGGAGATGGGTTTCAAATGGAGTCCCCTCTCTCCCACTTCCCAGGCTGGTAGGGGAGCAAATGCCAGGGCCTGGGGAAAAAATCCTAAGATTTGAGATTTCTATTGGGAGATCATGAGTGAAGCTTATTTTTACCTGCTAGAAACCATGTTATTTTATGTGCTTCCATTTTGGCATGTGTTGAAAAAGCCACAGTGGACTAATGCTTGTTATTTATGCAGACTTAAAGTAAAAGTTTCAAATGCAAAGACTAGCCCCTGTAAGCATTTTGCAACTGCAGATCATCATACCAATTACCTTAAGCAAAAGTCAACTCTGGTATAAGAGGCCCCAGAAATAAGCTCTTTCACACTTCCAAGTGTCTTGTTATCAAACTTTCCATCCACTCCCTTTTTCCAGGTGTGACTCTCTGAGATTCTTTGTTTCCTTCTCCTTGTTGTTAGGTGATTCTCTTTATTTATACAGTAGTATCTTTTGTCATGTATCCAATCTCATCAGCTTTCATGCTGAGAGAGAGACACTCCACCCAGAGCCATATGAAATACCTGGGATGTTTCAGATCTATTGCTCTATATACACATACATGTGATGCTCCAGGAAACATGATACCATAATAATGCAGAGCATGTTTATGAGCAGTCAGAGAGGAACCTTGCTTGCATGGCATGTTTTTCATCAAACCACCACACAATTACATGGCAGGAGAGAAAGCAAAGTTATACAGATTATACCCACTATGCAACATATGACAGGGCGGGCTGGGGATCACAGCCCTTCTGCGCTTTCCTCTGGCCCAGGTGGCAAGTGTGAGGTGGGGTTACCCCCCCCCCCCATCCAGCCAGGGACCCCCTCTGGGCCTGGGTCCATCAATCTGGCTGGGCATCGCCCCTCCTCATGCAGTGAGGTCAGTTGGGGGATGAGTGGCCCAGGGATCATCCCCCAGCTGGGGGTGCCAATGCTGGCCTTATTTATAAAGATAAATCTGCAGACCAGCACCATATTGTGCACCTAAAATTTATTCTGTGCTTTGAAATTTTGGTTTTCTTGTTTGTTTGCAATTAAGTAGGGGGTGGAGGGTGACTGGAGGAAATGGAGTTGATGTTTGAGTTCCCCCTGCCCATCCTAGGGTGTGAGTATGTGACAATTTAGGATTGCCCTCTCTCCCACAGCTACTGGAAAAGGTGATTTTGGCCCCTGGTGCAGGATCTGTCCCCTCAGTTCTGTCCCCATTACTGTTGGCCCAGTAATGCTGCATTTTTAGTTTGGACTCTGCCTTTCCTATAAGAGCGAGCTTTCTCAGTTTTGGCTGTTGTCCTTTCTGCTTTGTCTCCCCAGGAGAGGGATTGGGAGCCTGGCAGGAGCTGTGGGGTGAGAGTAGGGAGCAGTGCAGCAGCCTTCTCTGCCTTTTCTTCAGTTCACTCTGTTGTCTTCTCTTTGGCTATTTGCAGGGGAGGCACAGGCCGGCAGCCTGGCTGGCTGGGTCTGCTAGTTTGGTGCGACACCGCTCATGGCACCACACTGGAAGCCCTAGGCAGTCTACCTGCTTGCCTTGGGAATTCCCCAACTTCCTCCACCTGGTTTGTCTGCACCTGAAAGCTGGGACCTGGCCAGAGCCTTTTTCCATTTCCTGCCTTGCAGCATGCTCAGGTGTGTGGCTCAGGGCTGGAACAGCATGGGAAAATGCAGCTGCTGTGCTGCCTCTCCTGGTGCCCACCATCCAGCTGCACTGCTCCCCTGCCACCCTTCCCCTTCTCCCCACTCTCCTGCTCCACCACCCTCCTGCCCACTCCTGTTTGCTGAGGTCCCTGGCTCCTGATATTCAGCCACGGGAACCTGGAGGGAATGTTGTGCCTTATCAGACAGGGAGACACATTTTATGTGTCCTTCTGACATGGTCTGACTTTTTAAGAAAGATTGCTTCTGTTATAGTTCTTAATACAGATGAATATGAAGGAGTTGTATTGTAACCCAGCATGGAGAGGAGCATGGGGTGTGGGTTTGTTTCTGTGTGTGTGTGGGGGGGGGGAGGGTTTGTGAACTGGGGGAGGGGCCTATCTGGGGGTGGGGCTAGCAGGGAGAGGGCTGGGGGCGGGCTAGCAGGGGGTGGGCTGGGTGCCACAGCCCTGGATCTTTTTGCTATCCAGAAACGCCCCTGCCTTCAACTACTTGAAGGGTTGCTCCAAAGAGGAGGGAGCTAGGCTGTTCTCGATGGTAACAGAGGACAGAACAAGGAGCAATGGTTTCAAATTACAACTGGGGAGGTCAAAGTTGGATATTAGGAAAAACTTTCTCAGTAGGAGGGTGGTGAAGCATTGGAATGGGCTATCTAGGGAGGTGGTAGAATCTCCATCTTTGGAGATTTTTAAGGTTCGGTTAGACAAAACTCTGGCTGGGATGATTTAGGGCGAGTGGTCCTGCTTTTTAGCAGGGGGTTGGACTAGATGACCTCTTGAGGTCCCTTCCAACCCTATGATTCTGTGATTCTATGAACCCTGATTATGGCCCTTGCTCCTGGAGGCATGTGATTTCCTCAGTGAGTGGAAAGCAGTTTCTGACCTTTTCCTTTATGCAGACTACTATGTTGTCATCGAAAGCTTTTGCAGACCACTGTGTAAGCAAGCTATTTTAAACATTTTTATCATAGCCTATGACTGATGGGAGTCAAACTTATATATCAAGGGGTATTAAAATGCAGGTATTTCTAATAATTTATTATGTTCAGTCACAAACATATAGCACTCATCACAGTACATTTACCTGCAGTAATTATTTCTGCCCTACCCTCATGGACCACCTGCAATACCTTCATGGACCACCAGTGATCCATGGACCACAGGTTGGGAGCCACTGGTTTAAAACTTTGAGTCCTTAGGAGGAGAAGACTGGAGCTTTGACTTGAATGGAAGTGGCACAGAAACATGCCTGAGTCTGCAGAGAGTCTTAGACCATGCTCTGAAATGTGTGGAGCTGCCCTGTATATCTCAAAGGGGTGTTAACCCTGAGACCTGCTGGTGTAGATTCCCTGACCCATCTGGATCACTCCTGTAAAGGACTCGGAATTTGTCAGGAGGAGAGAAATGCAGTGGGTTCGGTTCCTTTAACACCACCCATTATCCAGTGGCTGAGGGAAAACTGAGGCATAGACAGAGGGAAACTGAGGAACAGGTCTACTGGATGCCAGCCCAGGTGAGAGTCTTATAAAGAACCCATTCTTTGGTAATTTCTTGATGTTTGGATATTTTGATGCAAAGTTGTACGTTGGTATGGAAGTGGATGGTGAGGGTTTTTGTTAATTTAAAGTATCTTTAGCATCAAGCTGTAATTTCATCTGTGGTTGTTCCATTTATTATACCTGGTATCTCAGAGCTATCTAATGCTCTAAGCAGTTGTGCATGGTTCTCTTCTAAGATTTTGTATTGTTGCCCCTCCTCCAGCAGTGACTGTTTCCTGTCTCTGTTCCTCTCCCCAGGAGGATCCCTGCCTGGATAACTTGAGTGTTCTTTTCATGTGGTATCCATGCACCCTCCGTGGGAAATCAATAGGTAAGCTCCGAGTGGGCTGAATGTCCCCCAATGCAGCGTGATGGTCAAGGGTGGGTCTGCACCGACCACAGACAGGCGGAGGGAGAGGTGGGGCAGCGCTCACTCGCTATCCTCTCCCTTTGAAAGCTAATGGCGGGGCGGCCAGGCAGTAGCCCCGCCCAGCTGGCAATCACATGCCAGTCTGGGGCAGGAACGGAGCAGAGCAGAGCTGTTCTCAGCCCCTGGGCAGGGCCGGTCCCGGGGGACTGACTTGGATCCGTGACACCCGGCCGGGGTGCACTGGGCGGTGAGTGAGCGGCTGTCACCACGACCGGGCGGGATCAGGCCCCACCAAGCCCAGGGGCTGTCAAGGTTTCGGCCCTGGGCCGGGCTGCCAGAGAGTTCAGAGCCTGGGCCGGGCCCCGAGGACGACCCCGAAGCTTTCCTGATAACCTTTGAGCGGGTCGCATCCGTGGCTGGCTAGGCCCGGGACCAGTGGGCCATGCCACTGCCGCTTCGGTGGTAGTCCCCGTCCTCTTTGGAGGAGAACGGCCGCCAGCTTTCGTGGACTCGGGGTGTGGGCAAACCATGGTATGGCGGCGTTGCACCCTGAGGGCCGGACAGCAGGAGTTTTGCTTGTAATAATAGGGATATTAACATTTTTTTAAAATGTGGCTTAGTATCATTGAACTTATTAATAAGTGCTGCAAATAAAACTCATAACCATAGTTAAGGGTTAATACTAAGTGTGTTTAGTTCTTATCAGTCCTACTGTTATTAAATACCATTGAAATTAGTTTTAACATTTCCGTTTGTTTTAAGAGTTTAGTCGTTATCCTAAAACTGCACATTTTTTATCCAATTACCCCACCTAGTGGTCACTGTGTATTACTACTAATGAAGTTTATATACCTCTCAATACTATTTTTAGATTGTTTATAGAGAAAGGTAATACTGTTAACATTGCTGCAAAAGTTTTCTTTTTTTTTTCTTTCTGCTTTTTTTTTGTATACTCATATATTTCAATAAATGTTACATAGAAAGTGACTAACTCAAAAACTCGTGGTCTGGTCTCTTGTCTCTCGATTGGAAACCACTCTCGCACTGTGGGGATTGTGCCCCAGTGCCTCACTCACCCTTCACAATAGAGAGGTTCAACAGGATACTCAAAAGGATGTTGTGCAAGTTCCCCCCGGAGGAGCTTCGCCATTGGGACCAACTGATTTCCCCCCTTCCCTCCCCCTCCCCCCCCATTGCTGGCTGTCCGAGAGGTACCCCAGTCCTCCACTCAATTTTTGCCATTCGAGGTACTCTGTGGACGACAGCCCATACTGGACCTGATGAAACATGGGAGGAGGCCCCGTCTACGCACCAGGGCCTTCTACAGTATGTCACCTGGCTGTATGACAACCTTGCTAGAGTTGGTGCTTTGGCGAAAGACAATCTGAAAGCTGCGCAAAAGGCCCAAGAGAAAGGATATAACAGAGGGGCTCGTACCCGAAGCTTCGCCCCAGGGGATCGGGTCTTAGTCCTCCCTTCGGAGGGATCCAAGCTGTTGAGCCACTGGCAGGGGCCTTATGAGGTTGTCAAGAAGGTAAGCCCTGTTAACTATGAAGTCCACCAACCTGACCAGAAAAAGAAAAAAACAAGTCTACCACATAAACCTCCTGAAAGCCTGGCGTGAGAGAGGAGTACCCCCTATTCTCCCGAACCAGAATTAGGATCCCAGTTACCCCTCCCAGTTGAGACAGAGCAGCCCACACTTGGCAATACACTCATGCCGATGCAGAGAGACCAGGTTAGAAGTCTCCTGAACACATTCCCCTGGACCTTCACAGCTATCCCAGGATGGGCAGTGGGGTTCCAGCACACCATTCAGACAAGTCCAGAAGAAGTGGTCAGGGAGGCTCCCAGACCAATCCCACGCCAGATGTGGGAAGCAGTCGAACAAGAGGTCCAGGCAATGCTGGAGTTGGGGATCAGCGAACACTCCCGGAGCGAGTGGCAGAGCCCCATCGTACTGGTCCCTAAGCCTGATGGGACGAAACAATTCTGTATCAACTTTAGGAAGGTAAACGCTATTTCTAAATTTGATGCCTATCCCATGCCCTGGGTAGACAAGCTTCTCGAACGCTTGAGAGAAGCCTGCTATATATCTACCCTGGATCTGACGAAAGGATATTGGCACCTCCTCTGGCACCTGAGTCCAAGGAGAAGATGGCCTTCGCCGCTCCTAGCGGACTATATCAATTCACCTGGGTGCCTTTTGGGCTCCACGGGACCCCCGCAACCTTCCAACAAATGATGGATTGCCTGCTGGCCGAACACACTGAATATGCAGCATCCTACCTGGATGATGTTGTCATCTATAGCAGTCAGTGAGAGGACCACCTTCCGCGGGTAGCAACTGTTCTCTAAACCCTTCAGCAAGCCAGGCTGACCGCCAACCCAAAAAAATGCCGCCTGGGGTTTCAGGAGACCACGTATTTAGGATACGTCCTTGGGCGAGGAAAAGTGAGACCCCTAATTGGGAAGGTCCAAGCAATTCAGGACTAACCCGCACCAACTACCAAGAAACAGTGCAGCAGTTCCTGGGCTTGGTGGGGTATTATCGACGGTTCATACCAGGTTTTGCCACGATCGCAGTTCCCTTGACAGAGTTATTGAAGAAAAATCAGCCACAGCGAGTGCACTCGACTGAGGGGTGTGCAGAAGCCTTCCAGACCCTGAAGGACTGCCTATGCCGAGAACCCATCCTATACAGTCCAGATTTTAGTCGTAAGTTTTTAGTCCAGACGGAAGCCTCGGATATGGGACTTGGGGCAGTCCTTTCACAGACTGTTAATGGGGAGGAGCACCCAATCCTCTGTAGGGGAAGCTATAAGTTAATGCTAATACAATAGGCCAGGTTTGAGCCACAGGTTACTATGGTAATGGGGTTGGGCTCTGCTTTCTAAAAGATAGTGAAAGATTTATTCTCTTCCCTGTCCCAGCTCCTTTTCTCAAGGTTTCAGCTAGAAATGTAACCAACAGAGCTTATTTTCTCACCCCTGCGTAAACGGCCTTGAAAGAAATATATTTACCAACTTTCCCATCCCTTTTCTCTGTGTAAACTGCTTGGTCAGCATTATTAGGGGTGCTGTTGTATTAAAAGTAACGTTGTGAGTTAAACGCTTGCGCATTACTAACCATAACTGTAAGCAAGTAAATAAAGGC
>ML685977.1:0-75042 GCA_007922175.1 Pelusios castaneus
GTGAAATGTGCATATTGGGAATATAAAGATCACAATACTTATTGTGTGATGCAGTGTTTGCTAGTTTGTGACAATAATTGCTATAGACATAAATGCCATATAAAATTATAAATATGTTTATGGAGTGATAACCAATGCATGTGGTACTGAGAAGTGGTTGCAAATGTCTACCTAGGCTAGGGTCCACACATGCATGAAGGGGGCCCAGACAATATGGGAAGAGGGCCCAGGGATTAGGAGGGTTCCAAGGCCCGTCAAATTATACCTTAACCACTGGGACCACGGGTATCTCCTGGGCACTCTGCAGGCATTCGACTTCAGACCCTGTTTTGTGGGGTTTCTCCAGGTGCTGTACGCCTCCGCAGAGTGCCTGGTCAGGCTCAACTGGACCCTGAACCGGTCAGCTTCGGGCGAGGAGTATGTCACGGCTGTCCGCTCTCAGGCCAGCTGTACGCTCTGTCCGTGGAGCCCTTCCTCTCTCTCCTCCGTCAGAGGTTGACGGGGTTGGTGCTCCACGAGCCAGAGCTGAGGCTGCTTCTGTCAGTGTATACCAGCGACATCCTCCTCGTGGTCCAGGACCCGGGCAACCTGGAGCGGTTGGAGGCTTGCCTGATCATCTATTCAGCAGCCTCCTCTGCCCGGGTCAACTGCGTCAAGAGCTCTGGCCTGATGGTAGGGGCCGGGGTGGCTGACGGGCTCCCTCCCACCCATGCTTCAAGCCAGCCGGTGGAGCATGGGTCCGCTGCTCTATCTCGGCGTTTACCTTTCTGCCACGCATCCCTCCCTGGATGAGAACTGACGAGGTTTGGAGGACAGGGTGTCTGAGCAGCGGGTGGAGATGGACAGGACTGCAGCAGCGCCTCTCCCTCCGCGGGAGGGCACTGGTCATCAACCAGCTCATCCTGTCCATGCTCTGGCACCAGCTGAACACCCTGATCCCACCCACAAGTTTCCTGGCCGACCTCCAGAGGACAGTTCTGGAGTTCTTTTGGCCAGGACTGCACTGGGTCTCTGCAGGGGTCCTGAGTCTTTCCCTGGAGGAGGGAGGGCAGAGCCTGTGCTGTATTCACAGCCAGGTCCACGCCTTCCGCCGCCAGGCCCTGCAGAGACTCCTCTATAGTGCAGGTAGTCTGGTATGGAGCCACTTGGCGTCCACCTTCTCCCCCCACTACCAAGGGCTCCGTTACGACTGGCAGCTCTTTTACATCCACCTGAGAGGTCTTCCACGAGACCCCTCCAAGCTGTCGGTCTTCTACCAGGACCTCCTCCAGACCTGGAGGCTCGTCTCGGCCTCCAGGTCCCTTGTGCCCACCGAGGGGGAGGAACTTCTCGCGGAGCCCCTGCTACACAACCCCCATCTTGGTGTGCAGGTGGCGGAGGCCCCCTCCATGAAGCGGAGGCTGGTCCTGGCAGGTGTCACCAGGGTTGGAGACCTCCTGGACTACGCCCGGGGGGATTGGGTGGATCCCCTTGCGCTGGCTCG
This sequence comes from Pelusios castaneus, assembly GCA_007922175.1. NCBI lineage: Eukaryota > Metazoa > Chordata > Testudines > Pelomedusidae > Pelusios > Pelusios castaneus. The sequence goes on from ML685977.1 coordinate 1,484, forward strand.
GTGCATGGGGCTCTCCACCCTTCGAACCCCCCAGCGCCTACTCCAGGAGGTGAAGGCAACCTTGCCCCCGGCTGCTCCAGTTTACCTCAAGTGGGTCATGCAAGAGGGTGCTTCCCACACCCCCCTCAGCCCTGGCCCTCTGGAGCGTTTGATTGGACCCCGGCCCCGTGAGCCTCCCTGGCTGCCCCCGCCCCATGCCCCGAGCTGGCTGCTGGACTTGCAGCTGGCTTGCTTTAGAACTGCGACTTGCAAGTATCTGTACACCCTCGTGCTCCACACCATCCACTTCCTCGCCCTCGTGTCCCACCCAGATACAAAATGGTGGGACCTAATCACACCGGTAGAGGGCGAGGACTCCCGGTGGGCCAGTCTGTATGCCCCCTTGACCCCATGGCCCACCGGGGACATCAATTGGCAGCTAGTCCATGGAGCCGTAAGCATGGGCGTGTACTTGATCCCGACACCTGCCCATTTTGTGGCGTGAGGGAGACTCTGGCGCACGTCTATCTGGAATGTGCCAGGCTGCAGCCCCTCTTCCGGCTCCTCCGGAACCTCTTACTGAGGTCTGTCTGCACTTTTCACCCCACCTGTTTTTATATGCACTCCCTCATCCATGGCCCCACAGTCGCGGGACCTCCTCTCCAACCTCCTCCTGGCCTATGCTAAGGTCACTGTATATAAAACCAGGGAACGGAGGTTGGCTGAAGGAGGTCTCTGCAACTGTGGGGCCTATTTCCGGTCCCTTGTTGGTGCATGTCTCTGGGCAGAGTTCCTCTGGGCAGCATCCGCTGGATCCCTTGACACCTTCCGGGAGCAGTGGGCGCTGTCTGGGATTCTCTGCTTGGTGTCCCCCTCAGAATCCCTCGTTTTAAACCTTTGATCCCACACCGTCCTTGTTTTTCATTAGTTGTCCCACGAAATTAGTTGGAACTGGGCCTAGTGCCTCCTCCCCTTAGGCTGGGGGAGGGGTGTTAGCAGTGGGTGGGCTTGCGCCCACCCACCACCTACCTGGTTTTCCAAATATGAGAAACGGCTGTGGCAGCACTGGGAGGCTCTTGTTCAGCGATGACATCACTGCTGCAGCTGATGCTTGAGTGGTCACGTCCCTGCAGCAAGTGGGGGTCCTGCGTTAAGCTGGCCCTCCTCTGCACCCACAGCCAATCACCACTCCCGGTTGGGGCTGGGGGAGAGCCACTGAGCCAGGTCATGTGCCCTGCCCTCCCTTCCCCCAACATCGCAGTCAGTATTACCCCAAAGGAGGGTGCACGTGGCCCCTGGACACAGCTCATCTCTCATGGGCCTTTTGCAGTGTTTAAATGCACGGTTCACATGAGCTGTTCCCCTCCCTTTCCCTGCCTCCCCCCCAAGTCATTTAGCCTAGTATCCTGTCTTCAGGCAGTGGCCAATGTCAGAGGAAATGAAGAGAGCAGGTTACTAGGCCCTATCAGCCATTCCCAGCTCCTGGCAACCAGAGACTGTAGTCACTGAGAACACAATACCATGTCCTGCCCTAGGGCTCTTTCTGGAACTTTGCTAGAGTTTTGGCCTTTGCAGCCCACTCCGGCAAAAGCATCGACAGATCAGCTGTGGTGTGTGATGAAATACTCATTTCCCCAGAAAATGGCTGAAAGAGCAAAGTCCCCCAAGAAAGGATCTCCACATACACTCCCCTGCATTTAATTTTCTCCCACTCTGTAACTTTCCTATCTTCAAAGTGTCTGACGAAGTGGGATTTTCTCCCACGAAAGCTCATGCGATTAATAAATCTGTTAATCTTTAAAAGTGCCACAAGACTCTGTTGTCTCACTGAGCTTGAAAGACATTTTCAATAAAAGCCCAAGTGCTCAGTGAACAGCAGCCCATCTTTCAAATCCTACTTTCACCTTTTTTTAGTCAACTCACTAGGGGAGAGCACAAATGCAGTCCCCCCCCCACAAATTATGCAGTCGAGTTTCCCACATTTGGGGAAATCACAGGGGTCAGCACACCCGCAGTGCAATGGATGAACCTCAGCCTGGGAAAACCACCTTCTCAATCATGGTGTCTCCCCTACCAAGTAATTATAAGATCCTACCCTCGCGCACAACCCCACCCTCACTCGCTCTGCACTCTCAGAACACATTGGGGCCCATCTCGGCCTTCCAGCCGGCCCTGCCCACATGGGCTCCACCTGCCTCCCACAGCTTTGACATGGTCCGGACCGGACCCTTCTTGCCACCAAGCCCCTGCTAGCAAATCTGGGCTCTGCTCTTCACCTGCTTCTGCTCCCACAATGCTCTGCTCCCAAGCAGACCTGCATATGCACAGCATGGCTCTGCCGCTCTGGCGGAACCATCCCGCAGCCGGCCTGTCCTGCCCCGCGCCATGTGGGTGCGTCTATACTTGTAAATTCAGTCGACTTAAGCTTGCTTAAATTGACTTCATTTACTCTGCATCTACACTACACTTTCCTTAAGTCGACTTAAGCAGCTGCTTAAGTCAACTTAAGGAAATTTGAAGTTGACTTTGCTGGCTAAGTCGACTTTCAAAAGTCAACTTAGCCAGTGTAGACGTGGAGTAGCCCTAAGTCGACTCTAAGTCGACTTAGGGGCCCCCAGGGCTTCCCCACTGCCCTCCCTGCCAGGGTGGCTGGCACAGCCACAGCCTGGCGTGCCCCATCCCCCCAAAAGGGCAGGATAGAGCCCTGCCCACCCTGCCCCTATGCCCTGTCAGGGTCCCTGTCCCCCTTTGCCCCATTGTACCAAGGTACAATGGGGCAAAGGCTGAGTCCCCTGGCACTTGGCAAGCGGTGCCCCCCCCCGCCACCGTGGACCTGTCCCAGGTCCACCTAGCCCCTACAAGTTGACCTAGGTGTCCAGTGTGAATGCTCTAGGTTGACTTTGTAGGGTCCCCCCTAACTCAACTTAAAATTTAGGTGTAGACCTGCTAAGTCGACCTAAATTTACAAGTGTAGACATAGCCTGTGCTGGGATCAAGCCAGGCAACCACCAGCAGGAGCGTTGCTGCATAGGAAAAAGATTTGGACACTCCTCATTTACTCCCTCCCCTACAGATGTCTATGTATGACATAGGGAGGCCTATACCTCAGCCCTGCATGTACTTCAACCCTCAAGTTTCCTCTAACAGCTCATTTCCCTCCCGTCACCATTATATACAAACGCCAGCCGTCAGGTTCCTGTAGAGCTCTCTAAGAAGCCCTCTCCCCATCTTCCCACAGTGTTCCCCAAATTAAACCCTTCCATTCCTCCCCCATTTGCCTCTTGTCCCACTCCCTTTCTTCAGCTACTATCCCTCTGGGAATGCCAGCCCTACATCGACGCACCCCCCATCTGTCCATCCCTCCCCCAAAATATCCCCATTCCTTGGTCAGCCCCACATCTCAACATCTGGAAACAGAGACCCAGGGTTGCCAGCCTTGCATTTTAGTTTTTAGCAACATGAAGAGCCAACATTGATTTTTTTTTTTTACTGACCCGGTAAACTTTTTACTGACATCACTAAAAACAAATACAATAACAGATTTTTAACGCTAATATATTTGCAAAGTTGCAGCAAACCCAAGACTCTCTGGTTAATGGGTAAGTCTCTTTAAAGTATTCGCCCTGCCCAACCCAACTGTTTAAATGAACTGAGCTTTGGAAGAGGGTTTTTTCCCCTAGTCTACTAAACTTTTTTTTTCCCCTTGTAGGCAAATCCTAATATAGCTCCAGCTTAGCACTGTTCTCTGGCTGCGTCTACACTTGTAAATTAAGTCGACTTAAGCTTGCTTAAGTCCACTTAATTTACCCTGCGTCTACACTACAGTTTCCTTAAGTCGACTTAAGCAACTTGCCCACCCCTATGCCCTGCCTGGGTCCCTGTCTCCCTTTGCCCCATTGTACCTATGTACAATGGGGCAAAGGCTGAGCCCCCTGGCACTGGGCAAGGGGTGCCTCCCCTGCCCCCATGGACGTACCCTAGGTCCCCCTAGCCCCTAGAAGTCGACCTCAGCATCCAGTGTGGATGCTCTAGGTCGACTTTGTAAGTTCCCCCCAAAGTCGACTTAAAATTTAAGTGTAGAGTCACTAAGTCAACTTAGATAAAGTTGACTTAAATTTTCAAGTGTAGACATAGCCTCTGCTCTTTATTGACTTCTTTTTTTTTTTTTATCTTCAGGCTGTTTTGAAGTTGATGGGAAAGCCTCAGACCTGGGTGGGTGGGCGCTTTAAAAAGGCCTGCAAAGGGACAGTGTTAAGTGTTACCTTTTTTGCAAGTCTAACTTGGTAGGTAACACAACACTTTCCCTTTGCAAATCATTTAAAAACGCCTGGCCCTCTGCTCAGGGTTAGCAGAGCAGCTAACACAGGCTGTTGCAGCCTGGGGCTCAAGGCACTGGGCAAAACAAAGGAGCCTGGGTCCCATGGGCCCAGCGCCAGTAACAGCCCTGCCCAAAGTGTCTGTACCCGGCCTGGGCATTCCAGTGGAATTTGAAGTTTGCAGATCTTAGGCTCACACCCAATACCTGGATGTGTTTAAGTCCTTGGTTCACAGCTTCAATTGTTAGAAATCCGGTTCAAAGGAATATGGGCCAAATAGTCCAAGTGTAGAGTTTGCTCTAATTCTCCCATGAGAATTAGCAGAGTGATTCCAAGCCGGTGCTGGCTGGGTTCTCAATCCTGCGGCCCAAACTTTCCCTGAGAAGCTCGGACAGATGTGAGACCAAGGGAGTATGTTCCCAACTTCCCTTTATAGTTGTAGCAAGGTGGGCATTTGCAGGTCATTTCTTCATGTGGGCTTTGAGGACAGGTCACAGAGACTCCCTTAAGTGGAGAATAGTAATGTGTATTGTCCTTTGATGTAAAACCTTCACCTCTTCGGCACCACAGGTCATTAGCTGCATTAGCAGCGTTAATGGACAGTTTACATTGGTCCATCAAAGCTCCATCTAGATGTTAATGTTCCTTTTTGACCTCTTCTAATAGAACAATAGTATCAGATAGGGAAGCAACTGTCCTGTGGCACTTTTAAAGACTAACAGATTTATTTATTGCATTGTATACTGTTCTGTGTAATGTGGCTGACCCTTTGGGGTCAGGAGAAACCTTTTTGGGTAAAGAGCTTGGAGTTTTAAAAAGTGCCACAGGACTCTGTTGTTTTTCTCCAATAGACTAACACGGCTCCCCCTTTGGAATTTGACTACAAGATAGGGAAGCAGTTCATGGAATAAGATCCTATCCATACTGTTCTGTATACAGAACCCTTTCCCTGCCTATAATACCCGGTGTCCATGCTTCGTGGGCTTGGGAAATGTCCCACCACAGAGGAAGAAGTAAGGCTGCCATCCCTAGAAACTTTCAAGAGATGATCACAGAGTGCATCCATGAATGTTTTTTGGAGATTTCTCAGGAGAGTACAAGGGACGTCCCAGTAATGAGTGGTGTGCCCCAGGGGTCGGTCCTGGGGCCGGTTTTGTTCAACATCTTCATTAATGATCTGGATGACAGGATAGATTGCACGCTCAGTAAGTTCGCGGATGACACTAAGCTGGGGGGAATGGTAGACACGCTGGAGGGCAGGGATAGGATTCAGGGAGACTTAGACAAACTGGAGCACTAGGCCGAAAGAAATCTCATGAGGTTCAACAAGAACAAGTGCAAAGTCCTGCACTTAGGACGGAAAAATCCCATGCACTGCTACAGGCTGGGGACCGATCGGCTAAGTAGCAGCGCTGTAGAAAAGGACCTGGGGGTTATGGTGGATGGGAAGATGAATATGAGCCAACAGTGTGCCCTTGTTGCCAAAAAGGCCAATGGCATATTAGGCTGCATCAGTAGGAGTGTTGCCAGCAGATCGAGGGATGTGATAATTCCCCTCTATTCGACACTGGTCAGGCCACATCTGGAATACTGTGTCCAGTTTTGGGCTCCCCACTACAGAAAGGATGTGGACAAATTAGAAAGAGTCCAGCGGAGGGCAACAAAAATGATTAGGGGGCTGGGGAACATGACTTATGAGGAGAGACTGAAGGAACTAGGCTTATTTAGTCTGCAGAAGAGAAGACTGAGGGGGATTTGATAGCAACCTTCAACTACTTGAAGGGGTGCTCCAAAGAGGAGGGAGCTAGGCTGTTCTCGAGGGTAACAGAGGACAGAACAAGGAGCAAAGGTTTCAAGTTGCAGGTGGGGAGGGTCGAGGCTGGATATTAGGAAAAACTTTCTCACTAGGAGGGTGGTGAAGCATTGGAATGGGCTATCTAGGGAGGTGGTGGAATCTCTGTCTTTGGAGATGTTTAAGGCCCGGTTAGACAAAACCCTGGCTGGGATGATTTAGAGGGTGTGGTCCTGCTTTTTAGCAGGGGGTTGGACTAGATGACCTCGTGAGGTCCCTTCCAGCCCTAGGATTCTATGATTCTATGTACATGAACAAAGTGCTCTCACGGTAAAGGGGAATGAAAAGAAGAGCCCAAGTAAAACAGTGACAGTCAGTATCTGTGCCACGGTACTTCGGGGATGGGCCAGGCGCCATCTTTAAATGTAAGCCCTGTGAGGGCAAATGGACGCATATACTACTCAAGGTTCCTTCCCCTTCATCAGGCTCAGCTGGCAAGGACAAGCGAGAGACTGTGGTGGAGTCCTGAACCCATCCATGGCTGCCTCTCCCTTGCCCCCGCTGCATCTTCCCCTCCTCCTCCTCTTCCTTCTCACTGTTCACAGCAGGAGTCTGCCTCTTGGGAGCCTCCAAGGTATCCACGGTGGTTTGTGCAGCAATTCTTGGGGTTCATTAATTTTACAGGCAATTTATTAACAGATAGTCTAGCCTGGTTGCACCCACAAAGGCTCTCCAGCGAAAGGGGGTGCAGTTGGCCTGGTCCACTCTATCAGCCTTGGATGAGCTGGAGCGGGCATTCACCTCATCATCTGTTCTCTGCTCCCCAGCCCCTCCCAGGGTCGGGGGTGGGGGGGAGGGGAAGAAATGCAAGCTCTTGGGGTGGGGGGAGGGAGGAGGAAGAAGAGTGAACTCCATGGTGGGGGGGGGAGAAGAGCAAGCTCTTCTTGGGTAGGAGAGAAGGGGGCGCAGAACATGCCCCTCCAAAAGGGGTCACATTAAGACTCTTGCACATGGCTTGTACCTCATGAGATTTTAACTTATTTTAAAGCTGAGCCCATTAATGGATCTTTGAGCTAAAGTACTTTTCTTCTGCTTTTTCTCTTTCTATTTCTGCAACTAGAACAAAGATACCGGTCAGGCCTTACACTTATATTTTTGTAACCATTATGCCAACAACTTGAAAATGGGTGTTGCGGGGGGAGGAGGGGGGGGAGGGGGCAGAGAAAGCAGGAGGAAGGGGGGCATGATACTTGATATTGCAGGGACACAACACCTAATCACACGTACCATTTTGATCATGCTTGGGGGTGGGGGTTAAAAGTGGACCTCATCTGGGGAGGGTGGCTCCAAACTCCAACCAAGATGGTGGCAGATGGGTGGTACTATGCAAAAGAGTTGTTCAAATCCACTTATGCTGTTATATGGTGAGCGGCAAGCGGCCCTCCACAATGTTTTCAAGAGGGCTCCTGGTAGGACTGGCCATAGCACCTTCTGTCTGGCTCCCTGCATGTATTCTTGGGGAAGAGCTGGAATTCATAGGCAAACTAGACACCTTCACACTGGGTCTGAAGGGATTTCGAACGACTTTCTCATTACAAAAGGTAATTTCCTCTCTATTAACACTCTCACCTTCTCAGCTCTTGCTGTTCCAGAGCCTTCTTCCACACTGAATCCAAACAACTTGTTTGCTTTCCTGAGAAAAGCAAGCAGACGATCCCCCCTGGAACTGTTTGAATGGACTTCGTGACCCACCCTTCTCTGTATCTATACACCTAACATTTCCATTTCATGCCTCTGAGGAATTGGCATTGTGCACCTGAAGGCTCATGCGATAGATACATTTGTTAGTGTAAAAGGGTATGTCTACACTTGAAAAGCTAAGTCAAGTCTGTTAAGTCGACTTAGAGAGTCTACACTAGAAACTTAAGTCAACTGCCTGCGTCCACACCAGCAGGTGCTAGGTTGATGGAGAGCCATAGCTTGGGGGAGCTGCGGCTGGGGAAAAGGGAGCCGTGGCTCCCAGCAGAAGGGACCCACTGCTCCCCGAGAGAAGGGAGCCATGGCTCCCTTGTCCTGGGGAACTGTGGCTTCCCTCTTCCTGGGAGTCGTGGCTCCCCTCTCGGCAGGGAGCTGCGGCTCCCTTCTCCCCAGCCCATCCCCCTTAGGTCGACTTTGGGAATTAGGTCAATTTAGGGCGTCCACACCGACTTTAGGTCGATTTAACAGATTGAATTAAGCGTTAAGTCAACCGAAAGAGTGGTAGTTAAGTCGACTTAATGAAAGCCCGGTGTGGACGCAGCGTTCTGTAGGTCGACTTAAACGTCTTTAAGTCGACCTAAGTTGCTAGTGTAGACGCACCCTAACAGTGCCACGGGACTCCTTGTTTGTTCTGTGTAATCTCTGAATCAGCCGCATCATATAGTTTTTGGCGGCCCAGAAACATCTCCTCCTGCTCAGATTCCGTGGTGTATGTGGCATTAAGGTTGTTGCATTCTGGGGGTCTTAGGTGTTTGCTCTGTTATCTGGGGTGCTTTGTGGGAAACTCTTTATCCTTGGGGGTGGGAGTGGTATTTTTGGCAAAAACATGTTCCAGTTCATCATCACAGGGGCAAGTAGTGGGGGCATTGCCAGAGGTCTTGTTCTTGCCCCGTCTGCAGTCTTCTGCCTGAGCTCCTTTGCTTTGGGAGTTCCCCCTCACCCTCATTCCTCTGGCAGTGTCTTTCGAGGTGTTCATTCTGGTGACTTTCTGCAGATGGGCCTGGACACGCTGCCAGCTTTCCAAAGAGAACTTCGCAGAATCTCTGACTCTTCCCCCTTTTCAGAATTAAAACTGCTGGGGAATGATTTTTCTTTTTGATTTTTTGGAGCAATTGCTTTTTTATTTTTGGTCACCAGGATTTCCTGGGTAGCTGGGGCTGCCAGTGTGGGGAGTGAGGATGGGGGGGTTAGGAAGGTAATATCTTTTGTTGAACCAGCTTCTGCTGGGGAGAGACAAACTCGGAGCTCTGTGTAAGCTCAAAAGCGTGTCTCACTCACCAGCTGAAGCTGGTGCAACGAAAGATATTGTGGACCGCCTCACCCGCCCTGCCTCTACTATTCTGGGGCCGACGTGGCCAGGACAACACTGCAAGTAATGTGCTGGGAGCCTCCTCCGGCAAGGCGTGCATCCGCAGCTCACAGCCAGGACGGCCTGAACGCAAGACTCGTGCGGCACGCGGGCGGCGAGGGCCCGGCTCTGTGTGCAGGCAGACATCGAGGGCCCCAGCAAGCCAAGGTTGGTGCTGAACGAGGGGTGGGTCCTGGGCTGGGACTCCCAGTCTCCCCTTCTTTGTCCGTGACCATTTGGTCCTACCCCTGGGCTGCGACTACATCTCCCAGCGTGCACCGCCGCCCAGAGACCGCCCCGCAGCGGCATGATGGGAGCTGGTCTCAGCCGGCCCCTGCGGCATGCTGGGAGATGTAGTTCCCGCGGCCCGCACAGCCTGCTGGGAGTTGTGGTTCCGACGCTGCGTTTCCCGGTAAGCCCCGCGGCACGCCGGCGCGCGGAGTTTAAATCGGCGGCGGTTAGGGGAGGGCCCAGCATTTGCAGCTGCTGGTTGGAGTGGACCTGAGTCCGCACACCCGCCGCCGGCCCCGGCAGGACACCCCCAGCGCCATGGACTCCGCCGTCTTCCCCCCCCCCCCCCCGCGGGTCTGACTGACTGACCCCCGCCGCCTTCCGTACCTCCCCTCGCGGGTCGGACTGACTGACCCCCGCCGGCTTCCGTAGCCCTGTTTGGGGAGGGGGTGTGTGGGTGTGTCTGTCAGTTCTCCCCATTCCCCCAAGGGGGCCAATCAGCTCCAGGCCCCCAGGACACGGGGTGGGGGGGCGCGTGTGACTGCCCTTTGTGTGTGACAGGCCACTCCCCATATTCCATCCTGTGTGTGCTGTGACCCCCAGTCTCCATTCCTGAACCCCAACTTACCCCATTGCCAGGTGACCACTCAGTTCCTGCCACCCCCCCCCCCCCCATGTAATTGGGCCCAAGCAGTGGGTGTGGGTCTCTGGCCACTCGAGCGAGCAACCCCAGCCCCAGATACCACACCGGGATTGCCCATCCTACAGGGATTGGGACCCCCCCCCACTCACCATTGACTCCTCGATCTTTGTGCATCCATTTGACATAGAAATGGATTGGCTCAGCCTCTCTGAGTCACCCTCCAAAGTCCACACAGCTTTAGATGAAACAAACACTAGTTTATTGATTAACATATGATTTTAAGTGAGTATATAGCAAATCACTGCACAATCATGTCATAAAGGAGTCGGGCATTACCATGAGCAAATCAAAGGTATAAAACGTGCTAAACTAAACACTATTTCACGGTTACGCTTTAGTCTATTCTTCACTCTTACCCCCATGGTTCCGTGTTGGTGGTGTTCAGCTAGCCCTAGTCCTCCTGGCCATGTGGGTAGGCTCAGTCTTTTTCAGTTGCTTCCAAGATGATGTTTCTCTGGCAAAAACCAGCAGCTTCTCTTCCCATTCAAACAAAATGTCTGCCTTTCCCTTCAATCCCCCTCAGCCCCTTCCTCTCTATACTGCTTGTCTGATTCTCTGTTCCCCCTGAGCTAGTCAGCTAAATTTGTATTGCCTTTGTCATGCATCTCTCCCGGCTCAGAGGTAATCCTGAGGATCTGAGCTATGTGACATGCTTCACATCTATACACATACATGATGCTGGAAACATGACACCATAACAATAAGGTAGAGCATTCAAAAGGGAGCCTTGCATGGCATAATTGGCATCAAAGCATACAACTACAGTGCAAAAGTGAATAGAAAAATGACACAGATCATAGCCCATTGTGCATCACGTGACAGTCTGTGCACACCTAACTGCAGTTTCCATTTCAGGCTCCAACCAAGTGGGATGTCTCCCATGAAAGCTCATGTGATAAATAAATTGGTCAGTCTTTGTACCTGTGCCTCTGGGTTGCAGCTGGACCAAGTCCCTTTCTCCCCTGTCCTGCATACCCATGCTGAAATGGGAGCATCATATTTACTTTGGGGATGTGCATGTGTAAACCAGCCCCCCCTCCCATGTGTGCTTTTACCTCTGGAGCATCTGGTACTGGCCAGTGTTGGAAGACAGGATGCAAGGCTACCTGGACCATTGGTTTGACTCATGGTCATTCTCGTAGTCTCACTCTTCCCTTTGGTTGCCTCTGCAGAACTTACTGCCTGGTCTTCTTGTAGGCTTGAGGAAACCTTTCCAATGACACAAGGTATATGGGACTCTTTCCTTCCACAGGACAGACCCTGGAACTCTGCATGTGCATTTTATAGGCCTGTTTTTCCACTTCTTAATTTTTTTCTCTTTCCTGGTTGCTGTGTAGCAAAACCCATCTAAATAGGAAAGTGCTGCCAAAATAAGCCAGGGGTCTTTCGGTGTTAGAGCTGTAAAAATAGCACATCACATGCCTGCCAGAACAGGTGTTGTCTTTAAACTTGCATTGTTCCTTTGCTGTGGCATTAATATCCTTTGGGCAGCTGCATTCTCAAGGGGATTAGGACTCTTAGGAACCTGCTGGCTGGTTTCGTTGCTTTTAGCATCTTGAAATGTCATCCAATACTTGCAGTGTGAAGGCCATTCCCACGGAAGGCTCACAGCTTTGCGTGCAGAACAGAACACTAGTTTTTCAGGGAGGAATTTGCCACCAATTTTAAATTAGTATTTCAGAGCTGGATATGGGGACTTGTTCTCTTTAGCAAAAATCAAGTGTTTTGTATGGAATGACCTGATGAAATGTGAACTCTTCAATCCTTAGGCTTAATTCACAATGCGACTATAAAGACTGTGAATGTTGAAAGGCTGTCTGTCTCGGTAGAATGGTCAGAAGGGGGATCCACCAAAGGAAAAGAGGTAAGTGTGAGAAGTTTCATGCCTTCGTTCTCTGGAATAAAGCAGCAATTCTGAACTGCATAGTTATAAAGCATGGAGCTGAAGTCCTTGGCTCTATTAGAGACCATTTGGACAGTTTTCTTACTTGTTTCCTAGAATTCCTTGGCTTGTTGAACTTGGAATTCACATTGTTGTAGTACATCTGTCACCTAGGATAAAGAAAACAACTTGGCCAGTTCACTTTTTGCTTGTCGTATGTTCTAACTCTTCAGATAAAAATGTTGTATCCTGTTTTGGTATCTATTACGTTACATTTTCTTCTAATAAAAATAGTCTAAGATTTTACTGGTTCTTGTAAGCATATTTTTACAAACCCTTAATAATTTTGGGCTCTGTTTATCTTTGCCCTTTTAGTTTGAGGGCAGGAAATCTGGGGGAACTTTTAATCACTCATAGCTGTAAACAGGCCAACACTAATGTTCCAGTTAATCATAAATGAGGATTACAGTGCTCACGTTGACAGACAGCACCTCGGCAATGGTTTTTCTAATAAAAATGTACTCTTCAGAAATGAGTAAATACATAAGCATCTAATTGTATTATCTAAACCTGTCTGATGGCTGTAATTACTCCGTGAGTTCTGTACTATCATGCTCTTAACAAAGCCCCTGGTTTACGCAACCTTGGTGGTGCTATGCTGTTTGGCGCCTTTAAGGATGCCTCAAGAGTTGCTGGAAGAATTCCCTAACATAGGGCAAAAAGTGAGATTAGTTGGATGTTTCGACATCCCTTGCACAGTTGTGCATTAAAACCATCCTTAAGCTTAGTGATCCAATGCAATAATCTTTGAAAGACAGGCAGAGGAAGACCTGGAGGTATTTCTAATGTTTTGTGGGACATCCTCTCATTCTGTTGGTTATAGAAAAAGTTTTTCTTTGTTTCACATTTGTTTTGGAATCTGATTGTGTAAATCTCTTCCCAGCTTGCATAACTGACCGCATTCCTTTCTTCAGTTCTTTATACTTTATTTACACCCAGGAAAACTTTTGCTTTTCCTGAAACTTGGGGTGTATTTATAGTGAGGACTTGCTCATGAGAACCTAGATGTCTTTGCAAATGAATGGGGAATTAGCCATGTGGTTTGGGCTGGAGTCCAATTGCTAATTATATTGTCTGACTTGAAACTCTTATCAGATCCATGCTAGTCAGAAGGCTAAGTATGTACCGGCTGCTAGAGGTAAATTTGAAAGCTGAGGTGAGTGAGGTTCTGATATTGAAGCTAGGTATTTTATATGTCCTGCATAATCACCATTATTTCGGCCATGTTAGATTGAACTCCCATGCAAACCCATGGGCATCAGATCAGTGAGGTTTCCCAGGTATCCTGGGGGCCTAATTTTTGGTTTGCAGAACCTCCAAAAAACCAAGCTATTATAATCTCTGGAATTGCAGAAGATGGGAAGACACCATGACTGTCAGAGCTCAGGTGTGTTTGCAGGACTGCATTTAACAAGGTCTCACATGAGCGTGAGCAAACTTAAGGATGATTCTCTCGCCAAGTATTATGGAACAAAGGCCAATCACAATCTATAAATAGATATTTAAAAATCTGGTAAATATTTTTATTTTTGCATGAGAGCTGTTAAAATGAGAGTTTTGCTCCTTTTACAGAGGGTTAAATGTCATGCTTATCTTCACCTAAAGCCCCATAAAGGTTAATCTTTAATATATTAAACTTTTTTGTGCGGCACAGGTGCTATTTCAAGGTCAAGGGCAGCTAAGTTTCAGTGGAGGATGAAGTGATTATTGTACATCTATTTTTTTGTACGAACTCGGTGTCTTATGTTTACACAGTTAAAATAAGTTTCAAAATGACTTGGTGCCCAAGTTTTCTCCTTCCTAGCCCAACTCCTCATTACTCTCGCCTCTCCCCACAGACACTTGTGACATCACACTTTTCCAGAGCTGCAGAATGTTGTGCATAAAGGATTATGACTTCACTGCAGGGTAAAGCAGGAGGGCTGAGTTGAAATCACTTATTCACACTCACTTGCAAATAGCAGGAGGGTGAATACAGGGAAAATGCAGATAAACTAAGACCATTCGATTCAAGTGCTGGATGCTTCATTTACCTCCGTGTGAGTAGCTGGTTTCAGTAAGCACAAGTGTACCATAAACTCGTAATGCTCTCCTAGAGCAGAAGTCATGGCGTGATTGAGAGATTTACTAAGATTAGCCGCAGGAGATTAAACCAGTGACAAATGTACTTTGCCACTGTTTTCAGAAGTGCCCAGTGGCTCCTGCGGAATGATGTGGCATTTGGCAGATGCTAGTAGATGGCCCAACTAGCAGATGCCTTTTATAATCAGATAAGACTGGTCAAGTGGAACTTAAAATACTACATTACTGGTCAAGGTAACTAACTTGCCACATCCAACGAGTGGCTGGCTCATACTTGGTTGTCTTTGCTAAGGCTTGTGTCTAGCTTCTTTCGGCGTTAGTAGACAATTTCTGTTCTGTCAATCTTGTCTTTTGTAGATTGAGATTGAGGATGTGTTAACAATAAACCCAGAGATTTTAGAAGAAATTCCTTCTTCTGATGTGAAAGAGAACCTCCCTCTGCTGGAGAATGTAACTGGACAGGTATGTAATGCTCACTCTTCAGCCTTTTGCCGTGGCAGCAGCATGCCGGGCACAAATGATCTTCTTGCAAAATAAGCACAGATAATTTTTAAAACTGCTTTGTCTTTCACGTCTCTTCTGGTTTAGACAGATTTCTGGATATGCTTATTTTGTTTCATTTGGAGTTTTTTGGATTGCTGCTTTTATAAAAACAGGCATCTTTTTCTTGTATTTGTTCAGTTATCTTAACTATATATATTGCCATGTGTGACGGATGCTTTTCATATTTACTGCAGTGACTTTCCCTTCTTGCAGAAACAAAAACGAAGAACAACCCTTTCAAAAATTCCTGCTCCACGAGAAGGTAAAAACGACTGTCTTCACTCTTTTCTCTACTCGTAAGACAAAAGTGACACCTACCCTGCAGATTTACTCTAGTTTGGTGTGTTGTAGAATATTCTGTTGCCTAACTAAGCATCTGCACTTTGTGCTGGTGCTTTTAAAAAATTGATTCTTCAATTGTAATGGAAGGCATCCTGAGGTTTTGCTACATTTTGGAGGGGTCAGGTGTCTTGTGGACCATAATGCAGGTCTGCTGCTGTTTCTGTGCATCTGTCAGCTGGTAAACTGGCAACAGGAATTTTGCCATTTACCATAGCAGGTTCCCCCGACCCCATTTTCTTTGAAGTGCTAGAGTTCTACTGGCTGCAAGAATTCATCTTACAACTAGTACCAGCAAGTTCCACTTTGTGCATTACACAATCCAGTGGAAAGTGAGTGAGTAGTGAGGCTCCAGAATAGGATCAGTGGCTCTTCCCTCAAAGGAATAGAATATTTTGAATAAATCTAGTGGAGGACAGGGTGTTGCAGGGGATGTGGTGTCCGTAAGAGATTGTTCTTGTGCTGGTGTGGGGCTGATGGGAAATAGTTCCCTTCCCGTATTTAACTTTGAGACTTTAGTTGACAGACTAATTTATTTCGTGGGGCTTTTTCTGAGTTTGGGGAAACAAGATTACTAGTGAGTGTGTGCAGTTTGAATCATGTTGGTGCTTAATGGTTACAAATGGGAGTAAGTCTCCCTAGAATTCTAAGCTATGAATTGGTGTCCTATGTCAGTTACATTCCAAAGGGGGAGCCGTGTTAGTCTATTGCACAAAAACAACAGAGTCCTGGGGCACTTTTAAAGACTAACAGATTTATTTATCGCATGAGCTTTTGTGGGAGAAAAGCCTACTTTCTGATGAAAGTGGGATTTTCTCCCATGAAAGCTCATGCGATAAATAAATCTGTTCGTCTTTAACTGACACAGAGTCCTGTGGCACTTTTATGTTCTTCTGGTCCCCTGCCATGGCTTTGCCCTCTAAAAAGGCAGCGAGCAGGAAGCTTGCTACCATTTGTCCTATTTAACCTCTAGAACAGGTGGCTTCCATCCCCAGCTGCTACTGGCTTTTGTGCTCCCTCTCTGGGTTCTCTGTGATGTTCGAGGTGGAAGGCAGCACAAATCTTGTGGCACGTCTGACAGGAACAACCCCAATTGGCACAGATCCGTTTCCCTGTCACAGCACCTGCAGTTGCTACTGTCAAATCTAGGGAGCTCTCCATAAAATTCATGGACTGGGAATTGACCTAGGAGTTGAGTAGGTCACTCCTTGGCAGGGAATGGGCAGCTGAACAATCGGGTGCTCTTAACTCAGCCAGCCAACGCTCTCAAGGGGTCACTGGTGTACTCTGAAGCATACACTAGAGGTGAAAATCTGCAGTGCATGGTGTTGTGGCTGTTGCCCCAGACTTAGTGCATAAAGCCCAACTCAGAATCCACCATGAAAACAAGGTAGTGTCTGTTCCCTTTTGCTAAACATCTAAGGGTACAATGCCTGCTGTTAGGGTGGTTAGAAACGTAATACCTTCTTCAGGTCCCACAGACCTGAGCACAGAGAAGGAGGTAGAAGGTTTCCAGCTCTGAGCAATATGCACTACTGTATCGGCTCCTGAGGGAAGCTGCAATAAATATTAACTTTTTTAAAGTTAATTGTAAAGCTGGCTTGCCTAAACTCCTTAAAGCAGGGGTTCTCAACCGCCCGTGGGGCTTTTTCAAGTGGCCTGTGCTCCCCTGCTGCTGGCTGGGAGCTCAGCTGCCCACCCCCACCAGGCTGCAGCTGCAAGCAAGCTGGGAGCTGGGTCCTACAGGCAGCCCTGAGCAGCTGCTTTCTTCCTGGGCAGCGGGGAGGGTAGCGGTGCCCAGAGGTGGGAGCCAGGCTGGGCTGCAAGCTGGGAGCTGTTTTACTGCCTGAGCTGCAGCGGCCGCTTACTGCCTGGCGGGGGAAGTGAAGCAGGCGAGTGGGCCATTTGCTGCATGGTCCTGGGTGCATGAGAATCTGTGGCTGTGAGCTTGTCCCAGCTCTCTCAGCAACCCTTCACAGGGAAGGAACAAGGACTGCAAATTAGAGCCTTTTGTAGATTTAATGGCCTGGACCTGTGAGCAAATTCTGGGTTTGTTTTTTTTTAAAACTGCATTTAGCACCTGCACCCACCTTGACTGAGCTCTGGGACTCTCTGCTTTTAGTTTTGTATAAAGTTTTATGGTTTTTAGATATAGGTTTTAGATTTGGTGTTGAGCTCTAAATCAATCTATGTAAAAATGAGTGTAGCAGCCTCGTAAGAATCAAAGAAAGGGAAGTTGGAGGACAGTGGAGCTGGAAAACAACAAGTTTGCTTCTGGTCTTCAGCCCCAGAAATCACATGAGACTAGAGTTGTGTGAAATGAACTATTTTAAAGAGTGTGATCTTTTTTTAAATTGTAAAATTTTTAATTTAAAGCTGTTTTTCATTTAAAATTTTCTTTCCACTACATAAATGTCTTAAATTAACAATTACATTTAAATTAAAGTATTTAAAATGAATTACTTGATCCTAACTGAAACTTAATTAATTCAATTTTAATTTAATTTTGAGTGACTAGACTGGTGGTCCTTCAGGGCTCTAAAAATTATATTTGTGGCCCTCGAGGCAAGAAGATTGGGCACCGCTGCCGTAAGGCATTTGAATCTTGCCGGTATTCTGCCCTGTTCGGGAGCTGCGTGGTTGCTTTTGGGCATGCCGTTGCTTTCTGTAACGAAGGGATCATAGTGCTGGAGGTGCTCTGTTTCTGGTGAACTCGGGTTTGGAAATTGGTACACTTCACGGAAGGAGACAGCATTTCATTACCTCTCCACATACAATTCTCTTTTTGTTCCTCAAGTGGCGACGGTGACACCTAATGCCTGTGTGCCTGAGCAGCAGCTGCCAGGTAAAGATTTCTGGGATGATCTGCACTAAGCTTCCTGGGCACAGTTGTGGTTCGTATGCGGAGGGTTTATCCAGGATTCTGATAACACATCTGCTTGCACACCAAGCTTTTATCTTCACGTGAGGATGCTCACTGCTGTATTCTGGACACATTCCTACAATTGGTAGAGGTGGTCATACATCCAAGTTTTATATTGCACGCACTCCAAATTTTTCATGCCAGATTTGTTTTCTTAACAGAATACTATTTAAAGCTATTTGAATGGGAGTTAGTGTCTTGGTATGGAAGTGCTAAAAGAATTGGCCAGCTTCCTATCTGGAAACATCTTGAAGTAATAGCTACCTAAATGTGTGGCTGCTAAGATGTTAATTCCCTTGCAGCTTGCATGGTAAATCTTGAGAGGGTGCAGCTTTTATGAAAGAGAGGCTGGGATCATAACTTTCAGATGAATTTAGCACTGGTGGAAGTTGAAGTTTCCACTCGGGCACTAACTGTACCTCGGTGTCCTGGTGATGGCCGTGGTCCCCTCCAACCCGAGCTGGAGAAAGAAATGGTCTCCATGCTAATGAGAATTGATCAAAGATGTTAGTTCTGTCAGGGGACTAAAGACAGAGGAATTCCTGTCATAGTCACTGGATTTACAATCTCTTCCTCACTATTGGTTGAGCCAATGATGGGAGGCGTGAAGCCGAGCTTTCCAGTGCCCTTCGGGACTGGTGGGTCAGGAACTTGAGCGTAAATTAACGACCCCTAATGTTCTTGTTAAGGTGGAATAGGACAAGGGTTCTGCTGTCACTGCAAATCTGGGGTGAACTATTTGTCTTAGACTAGTGGCATTTTTCAAGAACACTCCTCACCAAACTATCTTCCTCGCACCTTGACTCACCCTAAACGTTGGAAAGGGCCCGAGATCCTGCTGTGAATGGTGTCTTTAACCCCGCTGCTTTCCTTATTGGTCTGTACTTCCATGATCATACTGAGCTGTTGTGAAGAAAGCGGACTGCTGTCCTCAGTGTTCAGTTCTGACCTTGAGTTCTTTGTTTCCCAAGTGTTACGGAGCCGATCGACAAGGATGTCTGTTATCACAGAGTCCAAGGGCAGCCTCCAAGAGAATGAGATGGAAGTGGATCCCTCCACTTCTACTCAAGCACGGAACCATTCAACACTGCCTGGTGAGTGGGGGCAAACCCTGTAAAAAGCAATTGAATTGAATTGAATGTCTTGTCTCAAAATGCTCATCTCATGGGTGTGTAAATTGTAGCAGCAGAGGGAACTGACCAAAATCTCCACTCTTTTACACAGAGAAGGGAAGAGCATTGATCACAATAGGTCCGTGATCATGCATTTTATATAAGGCTTTTTATTAAGAGGGATCTAAAATCACTTTAAAAAGTCTGCTGTGATTGAAAAAATAAATTTAATTCCTGTCCTGAGGTGAGTCTGGCATCTGTTCAACAGCACACAGTAGCATATGTGACATTAGGATGGGAAGTGAAGTGCCTGCCTGCCTGCCTCCCCCCTCCCCCTCCCCTTTTGGAAGTCCAAAGTGTAATTTTACCCCAGTAGCAATTTGACTTGACTGATACGGTTAATGGCCCTTACTCTTGCTAAAAGCTATTACTAGTACATTTTAAATCTCATCTGAAAGACTTAGCTAGGATAGCTTAAGATAGGAACAATCTTTAGGGACAAAAAAAAAGCCAGGTTGCCTCTGAACTGTACTGGGTTGATGTACCTAATGTAATCTAATGACAAATTCTGCAGCTACATTGATTGCTGGTACAGTCGCATGTTTGCACCAACCGGTTAAGGCAAGAATTTGAACCCTACCTTTTTCTTTGTGGGGGGAATCCGATATAATGCTTTATTGGTAGCTACTAAGATTAACTTTTCTACACCACAGCAAAAGAATGTGAATTGCAAGCTTTATTTCTGCTGTCATGATGGGCCCGGAGCTTTAGAGAGGCTGTTCGTTAAAGCTTAGTCTGTTCCATGCAGACTACGGGCTGTGGCTTTGAAGAGGTTTAAGTGCAACAAAGTTGATGAGGGTTTTGTTTTTTTAACTCGCCTGTTGAGCATGTGACAAATGTGAGAATTGTAGTGATTTGAGTCCTATGAGTGCCTCAGTTTCCCTCGATGCTCTGCATTGCGATGCAGAGACCAAAGGGTTCAGTCTGCTCTGCTTCAAGGGCAGGAAGCATGAGCGGTTTTGTATTGCGTAACTGCCTGGGGGGAAATGAATGGGTCTTTAAAGGTCTGGCTGAAACAGCCTCATATCCGTGGGGGATCCAGATGGACAATGGGAATTCAGCAATTGACACCTGTCTGCAGGAAACTGTCAAGCAGAACATGTGAGCTCAGCATGAGCCTGTGAGGGAAGGCAGCATCCTGAGGTGTTGGGAGACGTGGGTAAGAGTGTGGGCCTTTGGAGGGACTCAGAACCTCACCTGGCGTGGACGGACTTGATCTACTCAGAAAACTTCACTGCATTGCTCAGGGCTGTGAAATATTGCATCCTGTGCTCTGTCGTGAGTTCACCTGACCAGCACTGTCGGCACAGCTAGGTCAACAGCAGAATTCTGCTTTGAGAGGGGCGGGTTTACTGCAGGGCAGGGAACAGCCCTGCATCACCTTGGGGTCTCCACACCTGCTGGAGGCATCGCTGGAGAGAGGAAACCAAGGTGGCTTGGCCGCTACGGATGGCTGTAACCTTGGCTTTGCTACAGTAGCCCAAGGACTTCCCAATGCTGTGTTCCAGTTGACTAATAAGACCTTTGAAAAGACTGCCAGGTATCGCTGGAAATACGCGCTGAGTCGCACTGATCCCTGTAGAGTGCAAAAAGCCTTTAGAGCAGGAGTCTTCCACTGTTAGGCTGGCTGAGCAGAGCTCATGGTGCGGAGCCCAGAGGCCAAGATTTGGAGGTGGCTGTGTGGCCAGCCTTTATGGAAGAGTGAGGCCCCTAGCTGGCTTGGCATCCTGAAGTTCCTTTAAGGGACTGTCTAAAAGCTGGGCGGTGGCACAGATGCAGTGGATCTGTAACAGCATGTAGGACAAAGCTTACGGCAAGACAGGAATACTTACACTGATGCAAAACATCTTCTTCTGCAGCTAGTTAAGCACTAAGTTGAACAAATTTAGGCAAATGCCTTGATCTTCAAACTTGTATCAGTGAGGTTGGTACACTGGGAAAAGCTTAGCCACAGCTGACGATACTGCATAGATCTTGAAACGTGATTTAATTAAAATCTCAGCGATAAGATGAGTCAAGCTGGTGGGGCGGGGGGACTGTTAATAAAATGTCACTTCTATACGCATTTTTCATAAAGACAACTCATTCTGAAAAGTGGTGTGTGAGAGTCAGGCAGCCCTTGCCAATTTCCTCTAAATAGGTATTTTTTGCCTCTAACTGCCACTCTTGTAGATTCCCAAAATCTGTTCAGGAAGAAATCAGAAGGTCCTGTCCAGCTCCCCCTGAAATAAATGGCAAAGTTCCTCTCTACTTCAGGTCTTAAGACTCTAGAGCCCTGCAAATCTGCAGATATCTGCATTATATCCGCATCCACAGATACAATGCGGATATCCGTGGACAATTTCTTGCAAATGCAGATCGGATATAGAGCCACATATTGTGTATCTGTGCAAGGCTAGAGTCTGGCAAATCTGCGGATATCTGCTGGCCATTTCTTGCAGATGCAGATTGGATGCGGATCCACATATTTGTATCAGCACAGGGCTCTCCTTAAGGCTATTCAGCATCATACATGACCTTAAGGTTTAAGGGAGACTAGATGGGTGAGGCAACGTCTCTTTTTCCGACTGAAGTTGGTCCATTCAAAGATCTCTCACCCACCTAGTTTGTCATATTTAAGCCTTTATATCAGTTTAAGTTGCATAAATCTCTCTGGTAAAGGAGAGATTGGTTTGGGGTGTGAAGCCCTTGTACCTCACTTTAGTTAAAAACAAAACATGCCTTTTAAATAACCATGTGTAGAAATAGGTACCTGGCCTGCAGTTCTGACACCGCACAACCTGGATTATTTTTAAAGAAATCAGTGCAAAAATCTTTATGAACACAGTGTTAGGGTTGTACAGGTAAGCCATGAAGTTAGGAAATGCAGAAGCTAAGGTACATAATGTAGATATCTTCAGTTCTGTAGTTAAGTTCCCCTTCCCACCCTTTTCTATCATCTTGGGACCGGCAGATTGGAAGGTTTTTTCACTCACGTCTGTGGGCACCGTTCCATTGACCTGCTTCCTTTCGACAGCTGGCCGAGCCCGAACTACCAGGCTAGGTTGTGCTACAGAACCCTCCTTGACAAATCTACTTGAAGCAGAAGAGCATCCAGCTACCAGGAGCAGCTGTTCAGCAAATCCAGGTACACAGGGACTGTGGTCAGGGAGTCAGCCAGCCTGCATGCCAGCACTGCTTCCCTAAGCCACACTGCTCACGACTGCTTCCCCATATCCCCGTCGGTTTAACACGATTGCCTGGCATTGGCTTAGCAGCAAAAGCCGACCGACCTCCTGATGACTTCACATTTAACCAAGGTACAGTTTTGCTATACAAATACGTTTGCTTCGAAGGTCTGGCTTCACCCCAGAGTAGCAATACACCAGCGTTCTAACTGGCGCCGGTAACTGATAGCTATGCTCTGTGAAGACAGCCTGGGATCACGCAGGTCAGTAAGTGGTTCTGTGACCTCCTGTCTTGTACCTTTTAGGTTCCTTAATGGTACGTTGCTGTGTGTCAGAGCCCTAACACTCATGGCCAACCCACAGGCCCAAAGTTCTCCCTGGCTTCTGACAGCTTTGTTATTCCTTGCAGGGTGATCTCAACTGCCCTTCTCATCAAGTCTCCCCAAATCCATCCACCCTATAGCCTTTAATTGTCAGAAACTCACTTCCCCTCTGTCACCCCAAAGATGTGAACAGCCCTAAGTTATCAGCTCCTTTGCGTGCACACATCCACATAGATTGCTCAGCAGCGTGCTGCTTGAGGGGGAAAAAATAAAAAGTTTAATAGAGGATCACAGATGAACAAGTAAGGAAAGGCGCACACAGGTTACACAAAGGAAACAACTTCAGGATGCACACTCAGTCTTAGATATATTACCTTTGCTAATACAAGTTACTTGCTGCCTTCCCACCTGTTACCCCGTTAGAGGGGATCCAGCATTTCAGGGGCAGCTTCCCACATAGAGGCTGGCCCTCGGTTTCTGGAAGCCTTTGTCTTTGTACCTCTTTCCTTTGCAGTCCTTTTTTCCTTTCTCTCAAATTATGGTTATTCAGATGTGGGGTGCCTTCCCATTAACTTTAATGGTTCAGTGTTTCTCTTCCTGGGCTGTTATGGGTCATCTCTTGTGTCCGTTTCTGTGTATACCTCTGCTGGTAAGGAGAAAACTCTGGGTCATGATCTCCCGGCTTGTGCAAAAGGCTTTTTTTTGTATAGGTGTTTTGTTTTGTTTTGGTGGGGTAGGGTGGAGGGATGTTTTGGATAACATTTTTTTTGCTTAAAAGAAACTTGTGTGGTAACAACTTCACATAAAAGTGGTGGTGATGTCTTGCTTTTCTCAGTTCGGAGGAAATCTAATATCGTGAAGGAGATGGAGAAAATGAAAAACAAGAGGGAAGAGAAGAGAGCCCAGATAAGTGAGATCAGAACAAAACGGGCACAGGTGCAGTATTTGATCAGGGGTTAACCCTTGATTCTGTAGAATAAACTGGGATAAGAAAAGTCTATGGGATATTGTTCTCGTAGTGGTCAAACTAAAACGCAATTTAGGCTAAAGTGCCCAGGGTTTGGTTTCAAGTCACACTCTGTGTGTGGTTTGTGTTGAAGGGACATGCAGGAGACTGTTAATAAAACCTGTCTGATCTCTCCACAGACTGAGTGTGTCTAGGGCTCTCCTGCGTAACTGTTTCTGCAGTTGAAGGCTTTTTAACCCAGGCTTGCTCTTGCAGGTGGCATTTCTGAATCATAGAAATGTAGCACTGGAAGGCTCCCTGCACTGAGGCAGGACTGAGTCTCCTCTGTTCTGTACCATCCCTGCAGCTGTTTGTCTAACCTGTTCTTAAAGCTTCCACAGTCTCCATAGGAAACTTGTCCCCTGCTTACCTACCTTTACAGTTAAGCTTTTCCTAAACGTACATCTCCCTTACGGCAACTGAGCGCCGTTACTTCTTGTCATGTCCCCAGTGAACATGGAGACCAATTCATCACCCTCCTCTCTAACAACCTTTTATGTGCTTGAAGACTTTCCCATTTCCCCTCAATTTTCTCCATGCTAACCAAACCCGGGTTTATCAAATCTGTGTGTAGGTTAATAACTGCTGCAGCTCTTTTCTGGACTTCCTCCGATTTGTCCATGGCTTTCCTGAAGCCCAGACACACTATTCTTGACACAGTCATAGCTTTTCAGATAATTGAATTAGACTAAATGATTTGCCAGGAGCAGTGGAAGAGACGTGGTGGCAATTGCAATGCTAAAACTCATTGACGAATGGTAGGGTGGGCTGCGGGGAAGCTAACTAGTCAAATGGTTGACTATGGGCTGGTCACTGAGTATTTGGGCCATAGATTACTGTTGAAAGTTCTCACCCCTTCCTTAGAGTGTGCAGACATAAATCCCCATTGTGTGCTTCTCACAGCCGAGAACGGGAGAAACGTACCAGTGCGTAAAACGTCATGCTCCTCTTACTGTTCTGCATTGTCGTTAGTTTGGAAACTCCTCAATACGGCACAGTCAGTGTAAACTTCCCAGCCTGCTGACCTGCTACTACACAGGTTTGGCAATACAGAGAGGAAAACTGAGGTGAAATGGAGGAATACAGGTTTTTCTTTTTATGGGAGAGGGCAATGGACAGGTAGAGGGAGAGATGAGTTTATCAGCTGTTGAAATGAGTACTATACACTCCTTCACCTCTCTTCTTCTAGCTATATAGGAAGAGTCTTCCCTCCAAGCAAAATGAGATTAGTCCTAATCGTTCCATCAGGTTATTTCTAGATAGAGCCATGTGAAAGAAGACACAATAGTAATATACTGAGTTTTTTAGCTGCATATAGACCAGTGCCCTTTGTACTCACAGGTAGCACCTTTTTTGGCTGGCTGTTTGCTAAAGCAGATAAAGTACACTCATGCCTACTATTGCCCTGCAGGAATTTGATGTCAGCTGTCCAAACTGGGAGTTCGCACGGATGATCAAGGAATTCAGAGCTACTTTAAATTGTCAACCAATATCTATGAATGATCCAGTAAGTAAATATTTGGTGTCTTTGATTGCACCTTTAATTTTTCACTCCTGGAACACTAATGCTTTGATGGTCGTTATCGAAGGCATAGTTCAACGTACCTTGACTTGGCCTAGGTCTGGATAAACAGGAACAGTGCCACATCGGTGCGCTGTAACCTACCTTTCAGTGGTGAAGGTTAGGAATCACTCCAAAGCAGATGAGCAGAACAAGCTGTGAAGATGGTGGTGGAAACTGCCATCTCTGGAATTAAGACTACATGAAATGCTAGGATGACTGACGTCATCTTAGCCTGGGAAAATCTTACTCTGATCGGCTGATGACACAACTTGAGTCCAAAGAAGTAAAATGTAACTTGCTAGCTGTTGGCCCATGTTCCAAACTCTGGACGTGTCAGTCAAATGTTTCTAACATGGGTAGCCTGAAAACTAAATGGTGGTTTTATTGTAAATGCCACCAAACTGCAGAATAGGGATTTTCCCAGTCCACAAATTCTTTAAATAACCTCCTCTGGCTCAGCTCAGCCAGTGGCATATGTAGAATGTAAATTTTTTTAATTGAATTTTATTTTTTTTCCCCCCAAACCAAGTGATCCCATAGCTAGCCGGCCTGCAGTCAGATTCCTAACCTTGTTGCAGTGTTAATGAAGAGCTCTGATCAACTGGAGGCACTATGGAGTCAATCTGGTGATTACAAACAGCCAAATTCCATCATGTTGTCCCGCTGAAATCAGGATTGTTACCGAAGGGCCGAATTTGGTATATTGATTACTAACATTTAAGAAATATCCTGCCTGTTTGGCTTTTGATCTCTTTTGGACCAGGCTCTCATTAGCCCAGCCCAATATGGGTATGTCCACACTGCCCTGGACGCAGTCAGTGATGCAGTAGCACTGATTGAGCTGGTCTGTGTAGACCCGCTCAGTCGATCAGAGATCACTCTCCAGTCAACTCAGTTAGTCCACCTCCCTGAAAGGTGTAAGACAGTGTTGGGAGGGCGTCTCCCATCGATGCAGCACTGTGAAGATGCCATGGTATGTTGACGCGAATATGTTGTCGGAATACGCAAGTTATATGTATAGCTTCCATATCTCCTGTCGATGGCCACCACCAGTGTAGATGAGCCCTGTGTATAGATCTTATAGCTGTAGCAGCGTGAGCTTTCTGGAGTAACAGGCTACAGTCTTGAATAACTTGCCAGAAAAACTTCCTGGTGGTAGTCACAGAATAGTGATAGGATGGAAAGTTTGGTGATCTTGTGTCCTTAAAGCCTCCACTGCAACCTGATTCAGCACAGGTGTGGTTGGGGAATAGTGGTGCTTGATGTTCAGTCTTACTGGTATCTATCCTTCTCTTAAAGATGGAAGAGCACAGGATCTGTGTCTGTGTAAGGAAGCGCCCACTGAATAGGCAGGGTAAGTGTGTGTATTGGCAAAAATTAGCCTGGACTCTGCGGCCGGTTTGACATGCTCTGTCGTGTTAAACACACTTTTCCACCTGCAGAACTTCACAAGAAGGAATGTGATGTGATCACAGTTCCCAGCAAGTGTGTCTTGTTGGTGCACGAGCCGAAGTTGAAAGTGGACCTAACGAAGTATCTGGAGACCCAGGCATTTCGATTTGACTTTTCATTTGATGAAACTGCTTCCAATGAAGTGGTTTATAGGTAACGCATCTTCTTACCTAGTGGGCATGAGCAACACAGGATTAACATGATCAGAATGAAAATCTAAAGGGTTACTACTTCAGAATTCTGTCTTGGTTTAAAAGAATTGCTATTTTACAATACAGGTAACCATGCTTGTAGAAACCAGTGGACTGTGAAACATCCAACAGAAACCCTTAGCTTAGTTTCTGTCGGATCTTAATGTTTACTGTTGAATCCACTTCCATTTGTTGGGATTCCTGGGAATTATTTGAAAATTCCTGCAGTATAGTGATTGCTGAAGCCAGGGATGGGCTACTCAGGTGTCTGCTTCCTTTCTTTGTGCCTTATTCTTCTTTTCTGAATTCCTAGGTTCACTGCGAGGCCTCTTGTCCAGACCATTTTCGAGGGTGGAAAGGCTACGTGTTTTGCATACGGTCAAACTGGCAGCGGCAAAACGCATGTAAGTGGCTGTCTGTCTGTCTTCTAAAGGCCTCAAATATCTCAATTCATAGAAGGTCCAATTTTTGGATGAAAGGCTATTTACCGTAAATATCCAAAGTGCTTTTAAATCGGTTTATACAAATGGAGATACTCCTTTTGAAGAGGTGCATTTTGTGTTTCTGAAAGAGTTCAGAGAACCTTTCTACTCGTACAAGAATAACCCTCTTCTCGTACATGGTTTCTCTGGTTCCCTGTTAGGGGGCTATGTAGAAAAGGTGCCAATCCCCAAAAGACCGTTGGTCCTCCTAAGACCCAGCGCTGGTATGGATCCCTGCCTTCACGGCTTGGTCTCTGAGCCCGTAGTGGAAACCGAAGGACAGGAGCCAGTAGTGGGAAGCGAGACATTCGACCTCCTGGCACCACTTCTCAACATCAGAGCGTCCGAACTCCCTTTACGTAGGAGAAGTGACTGTTCGCACCTGCTCCACCGTGGCTGTTGTGGAGCAGCTCGGATTTGGAGACGGGAGGTACCCCTTCTAAAAACAGAGTTTGCTGCCACAACTGTGGGTTTCCCCATGGTGCCCCTGTTGGGAGCTTGGCTGCAAGGCGAATGGACCCATTTCATGACAATTTTGGAACCTGTGGGCTTCCATCCACCCATGGGTGTTCCCTATCCGGGACCTCCACACTGCAGATATCAGTGACAGCTTGCCCAGTACCATCCCTGGACACTTATTCAGACCAAGAGAGACGCACGCCAGGGCCGGGGGCTACCTCAACAAGGGAGGAAGACCCAGATCTCAACCTCGGCCAATCTCTTTCTCCTCATCCCTTGACAAGGCCTTAGCAAGACCACCAGCAGCTGTCCTGCTGGATGATTTCAGGCTCACCAGGAGTTCCTCAAACAAGTGGCCTCCAGCCTGGGGCTCGAGGGGGAGGAGCTGAAGGATCCTGCAGATGACCTGTTCGGCCCCCTGGCAGTGGCAGCTCTGTCCAGGGCGGCCCTTCTGGTTCCCAGGGGTGTGGTGAAGACTCCAGCATCCCTGCCACAGATATCAGGAGGTGGGAAAAAGTCATATGTGACTGCTAAGGACTTGGAACACATCCACAGCCACCCCCTCCAGGATCCTCGGTAGTGACAGCAGCCAACAAACAGAACAGACAGGGGCACATGAGCTCTTTCCCAAAAAATGCTCAACTTTTTTGGGTGTAAAATTTATTCCATGGCTATTTTACAACTATGCATCACTATCCAGCAGGCCCTGCTAGGCAGATAAGATTTCAGCATCTGGCAGTCGATGGGGGGTAAAAAAATTGACTCCCTGTCTCAGGCCTCCAGGGATGACTAAGACCATCATGGCCAAGAGTGTGGTAGTGGCCATGGTCCTTGCAGGCAGCTTCAGATGCAGCAGATTCGGCAGCCAGTATCATGGCATTGGTGGCCTCAATGAGAAGGGTGTCTCGGTTTCAGTTTTCCAGCCCCCTTCAGAGGTCCAGCAGTCCATCTGGGCGCTCCTTTGATGGTGCGGCCTAGTTTGCAGATCAGACTCGGACGCATGGACTGAAGGACTCATGGGCTATGGAGCACAGTCCATCCCCAAATAGACTGGATTTGAAACCCCAGCAGCCTCCCAGACCCTAGAGCCAGCCTCATGGAGCCCCCTATTGAAAAAGACACCAGGGATATGAGATGCACCAGGGCCACTCCAGCCTCAGTCCCTTGTTCGGGCGTGAGCTGTTACAGCTGGGGGGAGCATTCCTTCTGAAAGTGTGCCCAAGGACCTACCAGCAATTTCCTGATCTCCAGACTGCCTGTTTTCTCATCGCCTTGCCCCCTTCCTTCCAGTGTGGGCTACATCAACATCAGACTGCTGGGTGTCCAGCACAACAACTTCTGGGTATACTCTTCAGTTCACCTTGCTCCTGCCTCCCCCCCCCACATCCTTCTTCAAGGAG
This sequence comes from Pelusios castaneus, assembly GCA_007922175.1. Classification (NCBI taxonomy): domain Eukaryota; kingdom Metazoa; phylum Chordata; order Testudines; family Pelomedusidae; genus Pelusios; species Pelusios castaneus. The sequence continues at coordinate 30,656 of ML685977.1, forward strand.
CCATCGCACGAGCAACTCCTCTCACAAGTGGGAGCGGCGTAAGTCATTCCTCAGGATTTGAGGGGGACAGGGTTTTATTCTCAGTACTTTGATACCAAAGGCAAAGGGAGGCTTGAGAATTATCCTGGGCTTGAGGCCTGAACAGGTACCTCAAAAAACTAAAAATCCAGCTGGTCTCCCTAGCATCTGTCATCCCCTCTCTGGGCCCAGGTGACTAGTATGCCTCCCTTGATTTAAAGGGTGTGTCCTTTTATATTTCCATTTTGCAGAGCCACAGGAGATTCCTAATTTGTGATTGAACATGAGCAAGCACTCGAAGAGTGAAAGGTTACTTGCTCAGAACTGTTCTTCGAGATGTGTTGCTCATGTCCATTCCACCCCACGCTCTCCTTCCCCTCATGTTGGAGTTTCAGCAAGAAAGAACTGAGGGAGGGATGGCCTGCAGACCTTATATACTGCCACATGTGCATGCTGCTGCAGGGGGCATCGGAGCCAGCCCTACAGATACCATTAGGGGAGAAATTTCTGGCACCAGTGCAGGGGCGACACATAGATCTAATCTGAGAATGGACGTGAGCAGCACATCTCGAAGAAAAAAAGTTACAAGGCAAGTAACTGTTCTTTCCTCTTAATGGAGACATCCCTAGATATGTGTGTTCTTGACTGACTGAATCCCATAGGCGCAAATGTTTCTTCCTATAAAATATCGGGTTTAGTTAGTGTCATCTAAAAATAGCTTCCTGGTCATCAGTTCGGTGCTGCAACAGTCCAGCAGCAGAGCCAAGACCTGCTTCTGTTAACATGGAATGGGCAGGTCTATCCCAGCTGTTCTGATCAGCTAAGTAGATTCTCCTGTGAGACACAAATAGAAATTACAGGGAAGAACACGACATTTTTCCTTTTTGATTGCTGGTCCAGGGTCAGAAGTGTTGCTAGAAAAAAGGCTGCTCCTGGAAGAGTTTGTACTGGCTAGTGGTTCTTAACACCAGCTTTGAGCTTTTATCGGAACTGAAAGTGTCATGGATGGATTAGCAAATGATAGTCGGCGATAGTAATGTAAGAGTGTGCCAGATTTGGAAACAAAGTGAATTCTGCCCTTCCAATGGCCTGGGGAACATTTTGCTATTTTGCCACATGTAAAGAATATACCTGAAAATATCACTGGTTCCATCTTTTAGGAGCACAGTGTTGTTTTTACTCTCTCAACAGAGGAAATCAGGTTCTATTGCTAAGGTCCCAAATTCTCCCTCATAGAAAAACAGCTGGTTTGAACACATGTGACTTCCACTTGTATAACAGGAGCATCTAGAGGGCACCATTGTCCTCAGTCAGGGGTTCCCAGACTTTTTGCTGGTATGATCCCACTTTAATGAATGATACCCTCCTGGGACCCCAAACTGCATGGAGGACACAATTTTGCAGAGCAAACGGGCACCCTACGCACAATGTGACCTTGCATGCACGGTGCAGGTGAGGCCCTGTTGTGCTGTGCAAAATGTGTTTGCCACACCGTAGGAATTGCAGAGACCCCATCTCCTGATGGCATGAGCCCATGTGAGGTTGTGACCCACAGTTTGATAGCTACTGTCCTAGGTGCTGGAAAAACACATGGCTGTCTCACTGCCTAGTTCCAAACATCTCAAATGAGTTAACTCAATTACTTCAAGCTGTAGTTTTATCCTGAATTATATTGCATAACATCACCTCTGGACCGTCCATTTTCCTAGAATATTGTGGGAATAGCTTGACTTGTTGGATTGTGCTTCTTCTATAATGGCTTTTTTCTCCCCTTACGTGTAGACTATGGGAGGAGACTTCTCCGGGAAAACTCAGAATGTCTCAAAGGGGATATATGCTTTTGCGTGTAAGTTGACTTTTCATTAAGTTTTTAATCAGTTTGTGTAGTATTTTTCCTTAAGACTTCAATGACAGCTCTCCCACAGCTATATAGTAAAGTCCATAAGGCCTTTAAAGTAAAGTTCTTGATGTCTAAATACTTCAACAATTCCTATGAACTGTGAATATCATGTGTCATCACCGATAAGCAGTGATAAATTTAGTTCTGAGATTTTATATATCTATGACCAAATGTGGACATTACCCAATGTATAGCTTCTGGATACAACAGTATTAACAATAACTTTTATCAGAGCAAAAAGGAATTAATCACCATCAAAACTAACTCTCTGCGGCAGAGACCCTATATTCTTTGCTGTTTAATGTGCCTAGGCAGGGTAATGCTGATTCCTAATAAATTAGTAATAAGGGCTTAGAGTTAAAGGACACTTTTTTGGAGGGGAGGAGGAGATGGATTCATTTTTGAGCTCTCCTTTTCAAAACTAGAATCTCTTGAACTCTAACTGCAAGTTTCCTTGTATAGTAATACCAACTAATTTTTTTTTTTACAAGTCGTTCAAAGCTGCAGAGGATTGTAATGTTAACAAGTTAAAATTTGTTTGTCTGAATTTAGCAAGTCAGAAAATAAGGTCACTACTCACTCACTGATTACTTTAGATGTAGCAGCTCCCAGAATCTTTCGTTTTTCACTCCTAATGAGGTCACTGCAGAAATCAGATTCACTTTGAAGTATCTTACTGTACAGATTTTTCTACTATCTGGCTGGGGCAACTGTCATTCTGGCTACTAGGTACTGTACTTTGTCTTGCTGTAGGACATTTTGGAAGGGACGGCGTCCCCGAGGAAATGATGTTCTGAAATCTAGTTAGCTCATGGTATTTTCTCCTTTCTCCATCAGCCCGAGATGTTTTCCTTCTTCAGAGCCAGCCCCGATACAGGAATCTAGATCTGGAGGTCTACGTGACATTCTTTGAAATATATAATGGAAAGGTGAGATTTTACACTTTGATTCTAGCCTGAATTGTTCGACTCTGCATTTGATACCTGGTACAGTTTGTTTAGCTTCTGCACATCGTTGTTGGATCACGGGCCCTTTGCATCTCTGGAATTAAATTGCCAAGTCTGGGTTATGCATAATTCCATGCTATGTACCTTTCCTTTAAATGACGAAACTGAAATAGGTGTGGTGGGTGATTCCTTACTTGTGCGTCTGTTTCCTTGTTCAAATATAGGTGTTTGATCTCTTGAATAAGAAGGCGAAACTCCGAGTCCTCGAGGATGGAAAGCAGCAGGTTCAGGTAGTTGGCCTCCAAGAGAGAGAAGTCAGCTGCGCAGAGGATGTAATCAAAATGATTGAGATGGGCAGCGCCTGCAGGTTTGTCCCCCTGGATGACTTCTTCCTTAATGTTTTTTAAGCTTTATTACATTTTAACAGCCTTAAAATAGGGGGCAATGAACACTGCCCCTGAATAACAAGCGCATGCCTCAGCACCTGGACTCGAAGGGAGAGGAAGACTTGGCCAGTAAACTATGGCAGGGATTGGAAAGCATTGGTTTTCTGCAACGGGTTTTAAATGTAGTTACTACAGAGCATTCAAGACCTATCAAAGTAGCCCACAGTCTGGTTAACAGACTCACAAGTGTCTGGTGCGGCACTTGTGCACTACAGGCTTCTGAGTGGGGAGCAAGGCCGGTCTGACGCTACTGAATGAACAGGTCACTTAACAAATCAGAACTCTTGGAGGCTCTTCCTGTACTAAGGTTGAAAAATCGTGTCAAGACGACTGCATGTTGCTGGTCCCACAAGATGTGGTGGGTTCTTTGAAGCTCCCCTCTTCTCCAGCTTGTAAGAGTTTAGTAGCAAGCAGTGTCTTTGTGACTCTGAAGAGGCCAAGACAGTTCTCTTTAGAGAAGCCATTCGATATCTGCATCGATCCAGGCCACTCGTAGCTTAAATATCCCAAAGCACATTTGGTTTCGGCTGACAATTGTTTTAAACCTTTCCAAACTCCAATGCTTTCCACAGCAATATGTTACGAAGGGTTCTTTCGCCTCTCTGAAGGTGGAAAGGGAACCTGGCAGGTTTTTCAGGGTCTAAATGGCAATGGAGGCTGGGGTCTGCCTCCATGCTAAAAGCCCACACCCATATGCGACACCTAAACCTTGTCTGCATTAGAAAATGTTGTCCCTGCAAGCGACAGTGATGACAATGTCCAGTAATTGTCGTGCCCGGACCTGTCCGTGCAGCATTCATTGTGTCACCGAAGCGCATCCACACTCCGTGGTCTAGTGTTGACAGTGAGAGCAGATATCCTACTGTGCAACTCCCACCTTGTGCCTCTCAGGTTGGTGGCAGCATACCCTGGGTGTGTGCTCGATTTTCATCCTGTTATTCCATGACTTTTTGACGGCATTTCAGAGCATCTTTTAACGGCCGGTTTCTTGAGCACCCCGCCAGCTCCATGTGTCCGTTGTATTCAGAACACATGTGGCTGGTCGGAACAGGGATCTGAGGCGCCGTACCTGCTGAGTGCCACGTCGTCAAACAATGCTGGATTACCGTTTACATTCGTGGAGCATCTGCACACGTTGAACCACTGCTTCTGGGCACGTGAAACAAGCACAGTGGTGGGATTGCGTCATTAGGCAGGTCTGGGACGAAAAGCAGTAGCTGCAGAACTTTTGAATCCACAAAGCACCTTCATGGAAGTGTGTGTGGAGCTTATCGCCACGCTCCGGTGCCGGGACACCAGAATGAGAGCTGCCTTCTTGGTGGAGAAAGTGCAGCGATCTCCGGCTGGAAACTGTCAACTCTAGACTGGTACTGGTCTGCTGATCAATTTGGAGCTGTTATCGGGAGTGTGCAGGGCCATTGCTGGCATTCTACTGTGAAGGACAGCGAGTCTTGGAAATGGTGGGTGACTTTGCAGCGATGGGATTCCCTCACTTGTGGGGTGGTAGATGTCATGCATAGCCCAGTTTTGGCCCCAGACCATCTTGTGCCAGAGGAGATCAATAGGAAGGGGTACTTCTGGATAGTACTGCTTATGGATCACCATGGAGGTTTCGCTGACATCAGTGTGGGTTGGTCAGGGAAGGTGCATGACGCACGCATCTTCAGGAACGCTGGCCTGTACAGAAAGCTGCAAGCAGGGATCTTTTCTAAACCAAAAGATTCCGGTGGGGGATGTTGAAATGATCACAGTCATCCTGGGAAACCCAGCCTATCCCTTACTGCCACGGCTCACGAAGCCTTCTAAGGTGTGATGTGATGCACCCCATCACACCCCTGTAATGTCATCTGTCTCTTCTGTTCACCGTGGCAATGTAACTGTGTAGCATCTGACCTTGCCTTTGAATGCTCGTGGCATACTCTGATTATTGCAATGGTATCATGTTTCCTGCAACATGATACACGTGTACAGAATGAAACGGGTTCCCAAAGGAATTTTACATGGCTCAAGTAGAAGCAAACAATCAGGGCTGCAAACACACGACAATGGACTAGCTAAATGTCTGTAGCACCTTGGCTGGAGAAGAAAGATCCGTCCTTTCCGAACAAAGTGAATCACCTGGTCACAAGGAGCTATTGCGCTTTAAAGTGGTCAGAGGCTTTTTGCCAGAGAAACTCCATCTTGAAACATTTCCATTTACAAGCAACTGTTTAAGTACTCTGCCCTGCCCATGGAGGGGCAAAGACTGGCTGGAAACCTTTGTAGCTGAATTTCAGTGGTGAGCTGAGCAAAGTTGTAGTGATTTTAGGTTAGATTGCGCATTCTCTCTTATTTGGTCACGGTAACTTCTTGACTGGATGACTGACTGTGCATGATTTGCTATACACTCACTTAAAGACAGGCTTTAATCAATAAACTAGTTTTGTTTTATTTATCTAAAGCCGAGTGGATTCTAGAGAGAGTATGACTGTGGGGATGCTTACTTTGGAGCAAAGGCTGATTGAAGATCAGTTTTTGTTAAACTGGCAGATGAGTATCTGAGCTAGCACTGATCTAGGAAGTGTCCCGATCCCTGCGGGATGGAAGTTCCTGGTGAGGCATCTGGGGGCCTGTTTCCCCAACTGGCTAGTGAGTGCCCATCTGCTGGCCTGGGCCGATTACATGCAGGAGGCTGGTGTGGACTGACCTAGTAGTGAGGGTCCACCTAGCAAAGCAGGGTAGGTCAGGACCCAGGAGTGGGTGATCAGGTAGCCACAGCTTCACACCAGACCAGATTGCAGGAGGGGATCGTCTCACATGGCAGCCTGGATTGTACAAAGCCCTTGTGTAGTGCTAGGGGAACAAGCCAGGAACGATGTTTTGTGATATCTAAAATTGTAATAATCTTCATCCCTATTGCTGCTGTAGGACATCTGGGCAGACCTTTGCGAACTCTAGCTCATCCCGGTCGCATGCCTGCTTCCAAATCATACTACGCAGAAGAGGGAAACTCCATGGCAAATTTTCCTTGGTAGACTTAGCTGGGAATGAGAGAGGTGCGGATACTTCTAGTGCTGATCGGCAAACACGCATGGAAGGGGCAGAAATAAACAAGAGCCTGCTGGCTTTAAAGGTAGAGTATAATTCAGAGGGCAATGTCAAAGTTAATTAGCAGAGGTTGGACAAAAATGACCTGCTGGATTATCGAGTCTCTCTTGCTTGCAATGTGGGTTGTTCCTTCGGATGCTTTTTTTGTCCATGTTTTTTAAAACTACAGTCCTTAAAGGAAGGCAGCTCTGTCTATTGACTGCTATGCTGGATTTTCATTCTGAATCCCTTTGTCGGGTGTCGGCCCCGTGACTGCAATAAGGATTCTCTGAAGCTGTGCCCACGGAGAGTATTTGTTTAGCTGCTTGTATTTTTAATCGTAAGGTGTGCCGAATAACTGTAGGCTCTGAAGCGGGGCCATATCTCCTACGGGTCTGCACAGCACCTAGCAGAATGAGGCCTTCGCCCTGATTGAGTCGTTTGGGTGCTGCTACAGACGCTTGTTAATATCTAGTTTCTGGAGCTGTTCTGTGGAGCCTGGCCAGCCGAGGTGGCAGATGTTAATGATGTATTTCTACCCCCCAGGAATGTATCAGGGCACTAGGTCAGAACAAATCTCATACACCTTTCAGAGAAAGCAAGCTGACCCAGGTGCTGAGAGACTCATTCATAGGGGCAAACTCCAGGACATGTATGGTAAGTATAATGCTTCCTGGGCACCGTAAATGCATGTTCTGATTCTCTTCTATCACCTTTTGGGGTTCATTGGACTTGGGGAGCAGACCAAGTGTGGCAGTGAATTTTCAGGTGACTGCACGCTTTCGTATTTGTCTTGGTGACCCCGGATCAAATTGGGCCACTTAACGAGTGAAAAGATAGTTACCTTCCTTCCTTGCGTCAGAAGGCTGACTCTTAGCTGGTGATCAGCCAGAGAGGCTGTGCATTCAGGGTGCAGACATTGCTTTTATCAAGGTGCGAACCCAGCTCCCCATCCCACAGCTCTCAGCAATTACAGGAGTGAAAGTGATTAGGTTTTCTTGTGTCAAAGGCCCTGATGCTTCTGAATGATGGTTGGGAGCAAGGCCAGAGTAAATGACTGAGTAAATTAGCGCTTACTACTGAATGCTGACTCTAGCCTTTTATGCCTTTACTCTGGACCATACCGATGCCCTTCCAAAGGCAGGCGTGACTTTTGCCCAAGGTCACAGCAGTGAGCCAGTGGCTGAGCTGGGAGTAGAAACCAGGTCGCCAGCTTCACGACTTTCTGTAGCTGTCAAAACTTTGATTTTTTTGCTTTCTAAAGAGCCTTTGTCTTCAACCGTCTTTGAACATGTCAGTCAGGCAAAGCTTTTAACAGCAAGCAAAAGCTTGAGACACGCCTGTTTTCTGTGTCTTTTCAGATTGCGATGATTTCCCCGGGCATGACTTCGTGCGAGTACACCTTAAACACCCTGAGATACGCTGACAGGTAATGGCCGTCTCGCTGGGAATTTCGTTTCCCGTTGCCATGGGGATCGTGTCTCTAACTCCTGAGCAAACATTTTTGTTGCCTACCTTAGCTCAGTCTACAGGGCATCTCAGCCTTCTCCTCCTGGCCAAATCTGCTCAAACAAAATGCGTGTCTGAAAGCAGCTTGGATTCTTCCTGGCTGGGACGTAATTCCCTGTAAAGGGAATGCACTGAAAGCTTGGTTAACAGGCTTCTGACCGTCTGGGGGTAGGTCTGCACTTTAAAAGTGACCTGAGAAGGAAAAACAGGATTTGATCCCTCTTCTGCTTCTTGTGGTTGTATAAAAGCCACAGAGAGCTGTTTCTTTTAAAATGTCCCTGCCTTTACCTGAGAAGGATCAGGAATGTGAAATCTTGTCTCCCTGTCCTGCTGATATTGGCTTGGAGAGCTCAGAAGTGCTCAGACCGTTCTTGATTGTACTTTTTCTTTCAACTCTTTAGTCAGCTATGAGTAAAATCAGTGTTAATTTTAACCTGCCTGGTTACAAATTCCTTCACTCTGTATCCAATGTTGTACCAACTAACCCCTCAGTTGGTTTTCCAGAGGAAAACAGGGTGGACAAGACTTGAATTTCCCTGGTAAGAGAACACGCATCTTTCAGGCCCTTTATAGACTGAGACCTTTGGATTCTTATGACACAGTCCAGATTTTTCATTATTGCAAGTCATCCAAGGGGAAGGCAAACTTCAGGGTGACTTTCTAATTTCAACTTAGATTAAATTTATACCCCAGCTAAGTGGTGGCGGGGTATTTATTCTTCTAGACATACACATGTGAATAATGCCAAATCTCTTGACTGTTCCCTTTCTCCTGGGAAGTTGGCTAACGGGACATGTAGCTCATAAACTGGTATATGTTACTGGCCTTTGATTTTGTTTTAAAGCCATAATTGCTGGCTCCAGCATTAGGCAGCGCCTAATTAAGTCGAGAGATGTAGTTGGTAGAAGATCAGCACTTCAGGTCTTGAATACTGCTGACTCTTAAACAATAGATGTTGTCCCCCAGATTCGTTTGTGCTGCGAGGTTCATGCAACTTTAAATAGGTTCAGCCCTCATTACCATAGGATCTGAGTGCCTCGTGATCTTTAATGTGCTTGTCTTCACAATGTCCCGTTGAGGAGGTAGCATTCCCATTTCACACAAGGGAAAATGCGGCACAGAGATGGACTGGCTCATGGGCACACGGAGTCTGTAGCAGAGCAAGGAATTGAACCTGGGTCTCTAGTCTGAGCCTAGCTGCTGGGCTCTCTCTGCACTCTTCCGCTCAGTTCAGTGACTAGCTGAATTCTTACTTCTCTCTAGGTTGAGAAACCTAACTGTGCTACGTTCAGGGCTCGTCTTCACTGACGGTGGCAAATTTGCTGCTGTCAGATCGATCTTTCCCACTGACTGCTCAGTCAATCAGGAAAGCGATCCCTGAAGATGACCACAGAAAGTAGCAAAGCGCTGAGTCGACGGGAGGGCATTTCCCATTGATTCAGCGCACAGAAGACACCTCGGTAAGTAGGCGTTAGGCAGTCAAAGGGAGATGTGCAAGTTATTTTAAGTAACCTGCGTGTCTCCCTTGACTGCCGCCGAAATCCCCCCAGAGAGTAGACCCGAACTGTCTGCTCCATGAAGTCCTAACAGATAAAGAAGAACTGATCAGAGAACTAAAAGTTAATGGAAACTCAAGTACAAGTGATCATGCCTTGATCACGCTTACAATGTGCAAACAGAATAAAATCCACAACAGTAACGTCTGCAGCTGGTGCTACAGGTGCAAAAAGCCACAATTGAGGAAATCTGTACTGGTTAAAAACCAACCTGGTTTAGGTGGGAAATGAAGTCTGCTATAAATAAAATACAAAGTCCTGGGGCACTTTTAAAGACTAACAAATTTATTTATCGCATGAGCTTTCGTGGGAGAAAATCCCACTTCGTCAGACTCCTTGTTTGTTTGGCTGATCTAGACTAAAATGGATACCCATTTGGAACTCTAAAATACATGTAACAAATGGAAGAAAGGGAGAAGCTGGTAGTAATTAATATAAATCACATGGCAGGAACAGTTCCTTTTTCCCCCATATCAGCCTTCCGTAAGGAGAAATCTATGGCCAATAGAGTGAAGGATATAGGCCATTCTTGCAGGATGTGGGGGACGACTGGGACGCAGTGACACGGAAAAGGTTTAGGGCTCATGGTTGGAAAATTAGTTGAACATGATCTCCTGCTATGGCCGAAAGTGTTAATGGCTCTTCGGCTGCATAAATGGGAATCCTAAGCGTAGAGAGGTAATTTTGCCTTTATTCTGGACACTGGTGACACAGCTGCCCACAATTCAAGAAGGATGTTGATAAATGGGAAAGGTTCAGAGAAGAGCTTAGAGAATGATGAAGGCATTTTTCCTAATCCTTTCAAGTGATTAGACACAAGGGGCTCGCTCTAGTTAGCTTAACAAAAAGGTTACAGGGTGACTTGATTAGATTAGATATCCGGGGGGGGGGGGTGATTTAACAATGGGCTCACCAGTCTAGCATAGAAAGATCCAATATGCGCCAGTGGCTGGAAGTTTAAAGCTAGATGCGTTGACTGGAAATAAGGTATAAACTCTTATTGGTGAGCGTAGTTAACCATTGGAACAATTTGGCAAGAGTAGTGGTGGATTTCTGCATCACTGACTAGTTTTAAATCAAAACAATCTTTTTATTAAACCTCTGCTCTAGCCATTATTTTGGGGAATATTCTCTGGCCTGTGTTAGACAGGAGGTCAGACTAGATTTCAAGGATCCCTTCTGGCCTTGGAAACGGGTGGGTGGGAGGCAACTGATGCAGACCTTGTAACTCTTGGCTGATGTCTGATGAGGCACCTACACTCCACAGGTTTCCAGGTTCTAGTCTTCTGCCATCGTCCAACTTTTCTCAGCACCCCATGAAGGCCGTTCATTATCAAAACCTTAGGAAGGAAGCCCTCTCTAGGCCATGAATTTAAATCTGCTGCATTCCTTTTTTTTAATTGGGGCACTAAATAGAAATCTCTTTTGTCTTGGCTAATCTCTTGGATTTGTAAAAATTGAATATTGCCGATTTCGACAGTCTGATGTCTCCCTTTCTGGTCACTGATCATAGCACTTGCTTTTCCCCGGTCTCCAAATTCCTGTGTTTCATATATTGGTGGTAAGAGGTGATGAGAACAGCTACAGCTGCTTTGAGGTGGGAGCCTCGTTTTTACTGACCTTACTTAGCATTGCGTTGGTGTAAGGAAACTGAACTAAGTGTAAGGCTGGAGAAAGGTAACTGCACTATACCCGTCCAGTGCCCGTTTTGGGTCCGATTGCCTGTTTTGGGGGGCGGGGGGGGCAGTATAAGAAATGTACCAGGGCAGTTTGAACTGGCGTTAAAACTTGAAAGGAAATGCCTACATTTGGAAACTCCTGGCGTGGAGCTGAGCGAAGCAGAGTTATGGTGGCTTTCCAAGTTCTGCCTCGGCTCCGCCAAACTGGGATGAATGGTTCCCATAGTTGTGTCCCTTGCTCAGATTGCTCATGGTTCTGGGAAAAGGAGCTGCTGGGTTGACTGAGTGACCCCTCCAGGGAGATTTTGCAAGCAGAGACGGAGTGGAAGAACTTGGTCACTGCCCTAGACGTAAGGGGGGACTGACTCACCAGGTAGATTACTGAGTATTTAAGTCACAGCCTCTCTGGAAGCAGCTTTTGACGCAGGTGTTTAGCACTGAGGCCCATCTACCATCTCATGGTAACGACAGCTCAGTCTGGTGACCGGCGAGATGTTCGTCTCCATGTCAATCTCCAGCCGAGGGTTTGTGTTGCCAGCCACCTTGGTGGTGTGGCATTGGGCTTGACTAGACATAGTTCCTGGCAGTCAGACAGACCTATGCTGATGGGGCACCTCGGGAGAAGCACCTTCCGCCTTCTACTATAGTTAACCTCACAGCACCCTCTGAGCAGAGCCAGCACTAAGCATAAGCAGATGAAACAATTGCTTAGAGCCCCCAAGCAGCTTAAAAGGCCCCCGTTTGCTTTTTATTATGCGTTTGGGGGCAGGGGAACATTCCTCTGAGGGTATTGCACCCCGTGTCTGTTTTGTGGCGAGATGCTATTACAGGGTTGTCAGCATGGCCCATTTCTCAGGACTGAATGCTCACTTGGAGAAGCCGCTAGTCAACATGACCTTTACCAAAGCAGACTTGGGCATAATGCAGTCTTCTCCCTGTCCAGAGTGAAGGAGCTGAGCCCGAACAACGGCGGGAGTGGTGAAATGCAGAACTGTATGGAAACGGAGAACGAGGAGCTAGAGACTAGCGAAGAAGAGTCAAGTCTTCAGCATGCCGTATGTTGATAAACTCGATAGTTAATGGCTTGCCCACACTTCAGTTTGTTCTGAACTATACTTCGGAGACTAAAGAACTGGGCTGGGTAGTGCCCTGCTACGAAAAGCTTGTAATGCCCATTTTAAAGCAAAAACTCGCGTCTAGGTGCTTTGGGAGCTTTTTGCATCAAAACGGGTATGTTTGGTAGTGCCAAAAAATAAAAGTGTAGCTTGCATTATAAATGATTTGGTCCCTGTTACACTAAATAAATCTCATCTGTGTATAAACTGGTTTCTTATAAACAAAAACAATTTATTATGGTAATCAACTGAACACTTTTAAGAATGCATTGCCCAAACAAAACTCCAAAAATATTAGTGCAGTCTAACTAAATAGCTCCCTGGGTGGGGAAAGGAAAGAAGTGTTATGAATTACAAACTCTTCCAACTCCATTTCAATCTGCCACAAAGATACCGAACGCGTAATTGACTGTAGGGATGTTTTAAATCTCCCATTAACGCCTGGGTAAACGTGGGTGTCATGGAAAAGCAAATCTGCTCCGACTGTTACTTTGTTAATACAACAGCACAAAACTCAATGGATGGCAACAAACCACTTTGCACTTTAGTGTTCAAACTAAACTCCAAATTCTAAAATTCTTGGCTACATTTCAGAATTCTTAGATCTGAAATCTGTTTGAAATGGGTAATACAAGGAGAATAACAGCCTCAGTAAATAGTAGCCAGCTAACTGGGGTAACCTGCTTTGGGAGCAGAACTTGGAGGCTCAAAGAAGAATTACTCTGTGCTTAGCGTGGGTTTTTCTTCCAATCGACACTAGCTCTCCAAGGAGGAGGACGAGGCGCTCTCTCCCCATATGTCCAGTTTCCGGGAAGCCATGACTCGGATCAGTGAGCTGGAGGAGAAGGCTGTAGAAGAACTTAGAGAAATGAACCAAGTACGTTGAAGATGCAGGCGAGCCCAAGTTCCTTTCTGCATGTTGAGTAAACTCCTGGGGTGTCCTAGGAACGGGGATTGTGATGCACGTGGGGAATTCAGGGTTAAACACCGTTCATCTTTGGCTCATTACTGATTCGTCCTCGCTGTTTCCTTCCCAGCCCACAGTGCAGACTGTCACTGCTGGCATTGGCAACGGACGCTCAGATCCGCTGAACAGATATGTCGTGAAAACGTTCCAAACTTGCAGAAAGCCGATTCCTAATCCATGTCTTTCCTACATCTAGAAGATGAGTGAACTCGGTGACCTGCTGGAAATGACGGAGCAGCCTGACTATGACCTGGAGACGTTTGTGAACAGAGCCCGATGCTTCATACAGGAAGGATCAAGAAACTTCATCAGGATGGGAGGTGAGCTGGGCTTCAGAGCATGCTGGGAGTAGAGCTCTTGGGCAGGCCTAGAGCCGTCTGGGTCCAATTCTCTTCCAAGGCTCCATGTGCTGGGTGCAGAGCTGAGGGGATTGTCTAAGCCAGGCTTGCCCAACCTGTGGGGTGCACTCCAGCCCGCCAAGGGCTTTCATCCAACCCGTGGACTGCTGCTGCAGGACCTGGGGCAGCTGAGCCCTTCGAAATCTCCTGCCCTGTTCTGAGCTGCGGTGCGGGAGTGGCCTGGCTGGAGAGCAGCCTTCAGGGGCTTGACTCGGCCCCTTTCAGGTGAGGAGGGGGCCAGGGAAGGGGTCGGGGAGCCCCAGCGGCATGCGGCCACAGAAGGGGAGCCTGTGCGAGGGAAGGGTTGAAGGGTAGAGGAGATGCTGCGTGTGGGGACAGGGAAGGGGGATTGAGGAGAGGAGCTGCTGGTGTGTGTGGGGACAGGGGAGGGGAGGAGAGGTTGGGGAGTGGAAAGATGTTGCTGTGCATGGGGAAAGGGAAGGAGCCACACAGGGCAGGGGGTTGGGCAGAGGAAAGGAGCCACACAGGGAAAGTGAAGTGGGGGAGTTGGGGAGAGGAGCCACCATGCATGGGGCCAGAGAAGGGAGGGGAAAGGAGCCCAGGGCGAGGGAAGGGAGGAGCCCGTGTGGGGGAAGGGGGGGAAGGGGGTGAGGAGCCCGCGCAGTGTGGCACAGCAGGGGCCAGGGAAGGGGTCGGGGAGCCGATGGAGCTGGGGAGGGGGAAGTGGGCGGGGAGCCCAGACAGCACAGGCTGGAAGAGGGGAGCCCACAGGGAAGAGAAGCCTGTGCTGCATGGGCTGGCGGAGGAGTTGGGGAGCCCGAGTGGTAGGGGGGCAGGGAGTGAGCAGGGGTTGGGCCATGCTGCATCCTTCCCTTTCCCCTGCTCCTCTGCCACTGCACCTCTGCCCTCCCTTGCCCTGCCACTCCCCCACCTGCCCTGCTCCCCTGCCACCGCACCTCTGCCCTCCCCTGCCATCCCTTGCCCTGCTTCCCTGCCACTCCCCCGCCTGCCCTGCTTCCCTGCCATCCCACATGGCCACCCTGCCCTGCTCCCCTGGCACCACACCTCTGCCCTCCCCTGCCCTGCTTCCCTGCCACTCCCCCGCCTGTCCTGCTTCCCTGCCCTGCTCCCCTGGCACTCCTCCTTGCCAACCCTGTCCTGTCCCTGCCCCACACAGCGTCTCCCTGTGCCCTCCCTTACCCTGCCACCTGTACCCACCAACCCTTTCTGGAAAAGACTAAATGAGCCCTTTACAAGTGTCCACAAAATGGGCATTAATTGAGAGGTGGGAATTTGCTGTGTCCAGTTGTGAAAGTGATGCTTGTATAGACAGCTCCTGTAGGGAGGATGGAGATTATTTGAGTGTGAAATGTAAGTGTCTGGTTTTACAGAGTCAAACTGAATTTGTAAACTGGTGTTTGGTTTTTGACTGTTTACATTTTATTAATAGAAATTGATCTTGCTGTTATGCCTTCTCTATTCAAAATCTGCTCACCGGCCCTCCGAGTGAGAAAAATTAGTGTGGCCCTACCCAAAAAGGTTGGACACCCTTGCTCCAAGCAAATGACCGTGTCCTGTGGCTTATGTTCTGGCTGCTGTCGTCCCCCCTAACCAGTGACCATGGGGAAATCCTTTCCAAGGGCACACTGCAGCTCTGAGCTACTGCACCCGCAAAGGGGCTGGGGGTTCGCTGGCTTGGCTGGTGCATGTTCTCTGTTTTCCTTTGTCCGAGGGACCAAAGACTGTTTGGCGCTATAGGGGTGGACGCCGGACGTCCCTGGAAAGCTTGGCCTCTCTGCCTTCCATTGAATGCCCTTTGTTTGAGAGAGCTTAGGCTGCGTCTTGTCCTGATAACTCCCCTGGAGCTATTGCCTACGTGTGGGTTCTGGGCCTACAAGAGGCTCTGCTCCTCGCCAGGGCAGTAAACTGCCTGGCCTGCACCCAGGCTGGCGTCCACACTTGGGACTCGGTGCCCCACCTACTATGCCAGCTCTCTGCAGTAGGACATCCGAAAGCATGGCGCTGGGGCTGTTCTGTACGTTCCATAGGAGCCCCTCAGCTCCCTGGGTCTTTCCCCGAACGTACTGCGTGAATGTAGGGCTTGGCTGGCTGCACACAGGATGAGAAACTGTTTGCACCCAGTTCAGATGAGCGACGAGCGGGCTAGACAGGACTTGGGGCGCTCTCGTCTTGTTCTCTCGCCTCTCCTTCCACCCAGGCTGGTCTCCAAGGGCTCCTCTTTGGAACCAGTGGGGCTGTAACATGCCCCCAGGAAGTCAGGCTGGTCCAAAGGGCGCAAGGCATTGATCTCGGCCCAGGAGCATGGGGGAATGCTGGCTGCTAAACCCGGGAGGGACTAGACGAGCGGGGCAGCTGCTGAACACAAATATCCCCCTCACAGGAGGTTCTTGTCTATTCTGGCACAGCCACTGAAATAAACTGAGCCCCTTTAAACATGTCAGAAGGGACCAGATGCTACAACCCTTAAACTAAGTCGTCCGTCAGTGACCGCAGAGTCACCGCTGTTAGTCAGCAAGTGGAGCGGATGTGGCAGAGAATGACCTGCAGTGGCTGGTGGGACCCACCCCCTGGCTTCTCTCCTGGAGAGGCTGGAACGTGTGGTATCCTGGGGGCGGCTTTGTCCGGCACAGGTAGACTGCAGCTGGGAGATGAAGCCGCTGGCGGACGGAGAACAGGAGCACAGTGAAGGAGCTTTCTGGGGCGAGGCAGGGAGCCGGAGTGGAGCCTGACACTTTGGAGTGTCACGGCTTGTCCTGGCTCTCAGTGCTTCGTTGTAACTTCCGGTCGCCTGCCCGGCATGCAGGTCACACCTGATGTCTCTAAAGCCAGAGCTGACCCCGGCACCAGTCCCACTCTGCGTCCAGCAGCCTCGGTTACTACTTGCAGGGTGGCCCCAACATGCCAGCAGTCCTGGATTGTCCCCAGACAGCCTCATCCTGTCCTGTCCAGTGCAGTGTTCAGGGTCAGTACACAATAGCCACTCCATTACCCAATGAGTCACAAGACTAGATTAATTTTGATTAAAGAACCAAACCTGTTTAACTACCAAGAGATGAAGTGAGTGCAGGTAATGAGGAGGAAAGTCAGGAGTTGCTCCAAGACAGACAAACACGCCTCAAATTTAACAACTTGCACTTGGGCCGAGTTGAGGTTCTTACCATGTTTTCAGTACGTTGCTGACCGATCTTGGAGGCCAGAGTCTGCTCCCAAAGGCCATAGGCTGTTCCTTTTGTTGTTTGAAGAGAGAAAGACGTGAAGGGAGAGATCACTTTGTTTTCTAGATGGCACCTGCTGAATAACGGTTTCTTCAGTGTGACCCCCCTAGTTAAAGTTCTTTCCACAGAGAGCAAGGAACCAAGTTCCTGCTGTATTCTTACTTCCCCACCTCCACCCCAGACACTGGGATCAGGGTTTTGGGAACAACTGGGACATTGAAACTTTCTCAAACACCGAAGTCATCACATGTCCAAGTCCATCTGCCCCCTAACTCCCAAACTTCTTTGCAGATATCGTGGAGTCCCTGGCTCTCGCCATGCAGCTGGAGGAACAAGCCAGCAAGCAGCTGAGTAAGAGGAGGCCTCAGTAAACGTACCGATACCTGATTCCCAAATACCTTTTCCTTTTCTCCGTCTGTCAGTGGCTTCTATGTTAACTCTGCCTATTTTAAATGTCAGACAATAAAGTATACTTCAGTCAGTCCTACCTGCAGACAACAGATCCAAATAGCAGCCTTTTACTGTGCAGGACCCAGTATCTATTGGGGCATGGCAATAATTGCTCTGAATCTCTTTACGGTGGGGGCAGGGAGCAGGTAGTTCTTCCTGTCACTAGATACCCTCCCCTCCTCTGTGACAGACTGATCTGCTCCGAGGTAACTAGAGAACCTGTATATTCTAGTGTATGTACATTTTCCCTTCTAGTGTATTGTGAAATGGGGCAGAACTGCAGATCTGGCTGCTTCAGAAAGGAAATGATCTACATTAATTGTAAAAAGAATAAAATAAAAGCTGTATTTTTTTTTTAAGAAGTTTGGCTGATAGCTTAATGTTCCTCGATTTATTAACTTCTGACTTGTAGAATATTTCTTCTCAACTGTCAGTTCTTTAAGAAATTCGCTGAAGACCTTCCCTCCCAAACAGACTGGCCTTGGCTGGGACTGGGGGGTCATTAAAATTTTGAAATTTGAAATGTTTGTATTTAAGTTTAAAAAAAAAAAAAAAAAAAAAATTATTAAAATATTTTCCTGTCTCTTGGTTTTTGGAAGGGCAGCTGAGCCAAATTCCTCAGACTAGTGGATCTTGGAAACACGGCTAGCTACAGCCCCATATGCCTCAAATGCATTTTCTAGCCCTTCCCTTACAAATGCCGTAGTGGACAGCTCAGGAAATTACGCCTCCAGCTCTGATGGTGGGTAGTATTTGGCAGCTGGTGGTTTTGTACATCTGACACATGGTTTCTGGATACAGGGGTGAGACTTAGAGCAAGCTCTGAAGAATGGATCTGAAGTTTTTCATTTGAACAGGCTATAGAAGAAAAAGCTCCTGGTGCTAGAATGGGGCAGCACTATATCCTGTTGTAAGCAACTGTAGCAAGTAGCTTCTGAAAACTGCGGCGGGGGAATTCTCTTAATTCCATACCTTGAGCGGTAGAGGGCTGCCTCCAGCAAATGGTGCAGCTGAGCCTCAACCACTGACATTTCAGCCGCAGGTCAGAGGGGGAAAGACCAAGATCAGGCGGATCAGCTCTAGCAATGAGCATGGCTTTGTGGCAAGCCAGTGTGTAAATCAACCTGCTGTGCTCGCACTGGAAGTTTGCAGTGTGTTTTCATGTGGTCCTGGGCTCAGCAGGATCGATCAAAGCAGTGGGAACATTACTGCACATGAGCAGCCTCTGCAGGGCCAACTACTGCAGAGACTGACCTTTCCGTGAGGTGCCTCAAACACTGTCAGGGGCCTGAGTCCTGCCGTGGATCTCTGAGCAGGAACATCTGGCCCTTGTTCCTTGAGGGGCCTGTGCGTAGGAGTCTTGCAGAGACTCCCCTCCATCCCAGCGAGGGGCAACAGGAAAAAAGTTCTAAGTCCAGTCACCATTATTGTAGCTCCAGCAGTGTGAAGCCTCCAAAAATTGGGTGACGCTCAGAACGGTTCCTCTCCCCAGAAATCTTTAGTAAAAGCGAAGTGTGGAGAGGTGCTGCGGGGGCACGGGTGCCATGTCTTCGCGCAGGGGGATGGCCTGGCGGTGAATACCCCAGATATGAAGGAGAAACAAGTGGCTGGATTTGGAAATAGAGGTTATAAAGGGAACTGGGGATTCTCAAATGCAAACAGGCCAAGAATCTGCATATTTCTCAAAGCATCCTGGGAATGCAAAGGAATGTGCTGTGGCCTGCTGCAGTCCCTGCCTGGGAACCTGGCCACATCTGGGTGGAGTAGGGGTGGGGGCTGCTCCTGGGGAGGGGTCTCAGCAGCTGCTTTGGGGGAAAGTCCTGATACAGTGGGTGCGGGGAACAGGCAGCCTGGGGGTGCAGCAAATAAATCTCTATGCTGGAAGAGACGTTCACGGCATGTGGCTGATGTGACCTGACTTCAGAGGCTGCAGACCAGGCTGGGGGTAGGGTGGGGCAAGCTACACTATCTGCAGGGGAGGTGGCCCAATCCAGGAGGCAGTGGGGTGGAGATGGAGGCTGAACACAGTACGGGGCGAGGAGCGGTCTTCATCAGTCCAGGCTTCTTCCTTCCTCTGAAAGAACAAGGCAGAGCCGTGAGCGGCAGAGGGTCCGTGGCTGTCGGGTGTTGTAGGCAGGTTCTGTGACAGGCAGCAAACACGATGTCCATCCACCCTCGGCCCCAGAAACCAAGGGGCGGGACCTCCTGCCACCTGTGGAGGGTGAGGACCCTTGGTGGGCCAGCATCTATTTCACCCTGATGCCATGGCTCACTGGAGACATCATCAGGTGGCAGCTTCTCCACGGAGCTGTGAGCACAGGTATGTACGGGGGGCGGTTCACCCCTCACCCCAACAGCTGCCCCTTCTGTGGGGTGAGGGAGACTGGCAGGTGTTTACCTTCAGTGCAGCTCCCAAACCTCTTGCTGTGGTTCTGGCTGCACCTTTCCCCCATACCTGTTCCTCTATGCACAGCCCAGCTGCGGCCCCCCAAAGTCACTGGACTTCCTCATCAACCTCCTCTTGGCCCTGGCCAAAGTGGCCATCTACAGCACTAGGAAGTTGGCTGAGGGGTGCTCTGGGACTATGGGGTTACTTCTGTACCTCCGGCTGATCACACATCTGCTGGCTCCCGTCCCCAGACACCTGGGAGTGGTGGGTGCTGTCTGGGGTTCTCTCCCTGGGGTCCACTTCCAGTTCCCTCTGTTTGACCCCTACTCCCCTTCCTATTTTTTCATTTGTTGTCCCCAGGCTCCAGTTGATTCCTGGGTCTAGTAACCCCTCCCCTAAGCGGGGCCAGGCCACTGTCTGGCAATCTGATAGCGTCCACTGGTCTGGCTGGTTGCTCCCTGGGCTGGCCCCACACATCTGGGTCCCATTTCTTGTCTCACCACTGACTTAGAAGATCTGACTTTTGAGTTACATGTGGGTAAATGAGAGGAGAATTGGGCCCTGGTATCGGAGGAACTCCGAGTCAGCCTTTTAATCACACACACCTTCCATGTGCACCAGGCTTTCCGGGCTGAATACGCTTGCTGGGATGTTCACTTTATTGGATGCCAGAATATCAACCTGTACTGCATCCATGTTCATATACAAGGTCTTGGCATCTCTCTAGGAGAAAGAGTAGAAAAAGGCAGGGGGTAGTTAGCAGCTTCAAGGGGCCTATGGAGTCATCAAGGACATGAAATGGGCCAGCCCCTTGAATGGGCTGTCTTGGAAATGACAAGCCCCTGGGAGCCCCAGCAAATTTCCTTTTGCCTGGCTCTTCGAGTCATTGGCCTGAGCCTAGCCCACAGGGCGGGGAGAGCACAGCCGTCTCCAGACTAGGCACGGTGCCCTCCCAGTATCAGGAGGCATGAGTGGTGCTTGCTCATGCCTACCTCCTCATTCTGGGACCCTGCTGGCTGTGCATTTCTCAGCCCTTTTTCCAGGATCACCACACAAATGTGAGCCCAGACATGCCTCTCATGCCGTATGCCCCATGTGCACTAGAGACAGGCGCTAAGGTCAGAACAGAACCAGCCCTTCTCCCCGGACGTCAGAGCAAGAGGGCCCAATTGGCCCACCTCATCAGTCCAGGTGAATAGGGCACATGCACATGGATATTTACTGCATGGAGTGGGGTCCTTGGGGGTGTTGGGCTGACCCCAAAGAACTTTGTTTCACTGAGGACACTGTGATCTGACCTAGTGGGTTCTGGCATCAGACCAGGAACTGGCGCTCCACTGCAGTTCATTCCTCTAATGAACGAAAACCCAGGGCCTCCTTACTCCTGCAAACTGGCCCAATGTCCCAGCCCAATAACACGCCTGGGCAGCTAGAGAGGCCTGTTTACCATAAAAAGCTGGAAGAGAGTCTCTCCTGTTGCCTTCCTCACATGCTCTTCCACAATGGGAAATGTCAGGACAAAATACTGCAAGAAAACACTTCAAATAAGTGCCAAAGGAAGACGGCAGAGTGGCGTCTGGCTCCGCTGAAAAGCAGCCTCCCAGGATGTTAGAATTCCAGTCCCATGCTCCTTCCCATTTGTGTCTAATCCTGCCATTGCCCGGTCTGCCAGTCACCTCTGTTAGCCCCTGCGCTGCAGGATGGGTTAAATAGGTGGGGAAAGGGTTGGTGCTCCACCAAGCCCCGCCCACAACTACTAAGCCCCACCCACATTCCTCAAGCAGAGCCGACACCCCATGTTGGGGTTGGGTTTCTGAAGCATTGCTTTTGTGCTGAACTTCCAGATTCTGTGTTATTCCCAAACTACAACCCGTTCTATGAAGGTTTCTTCCCATTTATACTTATTTACTGCTCTTAATGGAGGTGTCTGTCTGGGAATTATAATTTGAAGCTGGGTTGAGATCTGGAAAGGGAAAAGCGCTTCCTCAAGCACTCAGAGAGGACGCACAGACTCTGGGTATGTTGGGGTTTTTTTCAGCTTTGGCCCAGAGTGAATGAATGACTCAAGCATCTCCAGGCCAAAGGAAATCCCACTGCTCATGTTTAGTGTGGATTCCTCCCCCAGCCTCCACACTGAACGACACGTTCCCACATAGAGAAACTCACCTCTAGAGTGATGCTGGCCTGTCTCTGGCTGGTTGTGTGGTCCTGGTTCCCCATGGCACACATGAGGCTGTGCACCACTCTCAGCTGGATCATCTCTTCGGCCAGTTTGGCGGAGTCCCTGGCTAGAACGCTGCGAAGAAATCAACAGTCAGACCCGCGGACTCTGGGATGGGAGAAGAACCCTGCAACACGAGCTGCCTAGAGCCACATCTAGCAAATTGCAGGCACAGGCACTTGTCGGAACCGCTGCTTAGGTGCGAGGCTGGCCCAAATGCAAAGTGATGCCTCCATCTTGCTGTGTCCACTGGTGACTAGCTAGCACCAGTAAATGAGGACAGATGTGAGGCCCGTGGCTGTGTGTGGCCCGTAGAGCTTTCTAACAGGTATGTTTGGGGAGGTACATTCCTTTAATGATAGACAGTAATTTAATTGACTGGTTTACAGAGTAAATCCTAGGGGAGCCACCATGTACTACACAGAATCAGCATCCAGGGTGGAAACTTCCATCACACGGTTTTACAACTAAGCACATCACTGGAGAAAGCAACACAGCCGCTGGTTTGCGTTGTCTTCTGCCTTTCTAGGGAGAAATTTGCTCTAGGGCTGCCTTGTGCATGCTGCAGATATCTAAGAGGGAGCAGGCTCCAGAGAGGCACGGAGACAGAGTTCAGGGCTTCCCGGGGCTACAGGCCCTGATTGGTGTTCCACCCCCTGCATCGTTGATGGGAAATTGCTAAGTAGAGGCCCTCATGACAAGAAACTCTCTGCACCGTCACGTTAGCGTGGCTTGCTTCAGACACGTGGTGGGACGCTAACACTGTCCCGCTCTACACTGATCAGGAAACAGCAGGAACATTCGTACTCTGGAGCAATGGCTGATCCCATATTTCACCTATAATAATAGCTTTGAATAATTTCAGGCGGTTAGTAATGGGTGGGTCTGAGCGGAAGTGTGTCTCTCTAAGCCCCTGAGCACGTGCGGAAGCCTCCAGTGTCTGTATGAAGAGCCACAAGGCTTAGCCAGCGGTAGGAGCTAAAATTCCCTTTGAAGGATAAGGAGGCAGCTGCTCTAAATCCCATATGTTTCCCTTTGTATTTTGCTCTGACTTTTCTTACCCAATGGTTTTTGCTGCGGCCGCTTGCTGTATGTACACGGACAAGGCCTCAGGGAGGTGGAGTGCGGCTGGGTCTGAATGGGGGAACATTAGACAGGGTGAAAACTGTGGCTAGAGCCAGAAATCTGCCATAAAGCTTTAGTAATAGCCTGGGGAGTTGGACTATGTCCGAATGTGCTTTCCAGTGAGCTAGACTGCTCAGGGTCTGTGCCAGCTTAATGTGGCAGCTCACGAGCCTGGAAAGTTCCAGCCTGTTTCATTGAGACACTGGTGGACAGAAAAACAAGATTTCCATGATCTTGGAAGGTGTCCTGGGATCTTTACTTTCTTTCGGCCACAGGCAGAAGGGACATTCGTTTAAGAGGTCGGAAGGACAGCACAGCATCCCCTGCCGTAGATTAACTTTGCTGCAGTAAGCTGAACAGGCCCACGCCTTTCATAAATAGTATTAAGATCGCCATTCCTGCTCCGAGGACTCCAGAGCCCTCTGCCCAAAGCAGGCCAGGCTGATCCGTGGAACTAGCCAGACATCAGTGGGGAAGAGGGCTCAGGAAAGCTCTGACATCCACCTACGTGTGAAGGTTGTGTGCACGGCTGCCATGGGGCTGGGGGCAGGGGATGTGGAGCATGGGCCTCCAGCTGCAGTCTGGGCACTTCTAGCCATCTCCTCTCACCTTGGCGCAGGGAAGAGAGGGGAAAAGAGAGGGCCAGCTCCAAGCACAGGAGGGCCCCTCCATTTCTTGGGCCTGCCCCACCCTGCCTGTGGAGATCAGCTGCCCTGCCAAAGTGGGAAAGAGAAAAGAGGGAGATTCCCTTCCACTTGGGCCTCTTGCAAGGCAGGGCTTACGGGACGCCTGACCGCCAGGTCCTGCTGGGAAGGGGATGGGGTGGTCTGGCTCCTTACTCTTTCCTGTGGTGGTAGGCATCAGCCAGCCTCTGGGCAGGAGTCAACAGCAGCCAGACCCTGCCGTCATACCCTGCCGCTGCAGGTGACTTCACTGCTCCCGGGAGAGGGGTCTGGTCTGCAAAAGGAGCACACAGCGCCCTCTGCAATGGGTACCATGCCCAGCAGGAACAGCCCTGTGTGTCTCCTCTTCTGAACAGCTGATGCCCCCGTGAATCAGGCAGGAGGTTGGCTGAAGCAGCTGCCCTCTGCAGAGGTAGCGAAGGGATGGTTTAGTGAGGGCTGCTTCCAGCCCAGGAGATTAGCGTAGCAAAGGGCCCTGTTGGCTGGTTGGTGGGTTACCCGAGCAAGCAGAGAAAGAGCAATCTGCACTGCAGCGTACGAGCCTCCAACGAGACATGGAGGGACATCTTACCTTCCACGGCTTTCACTTTAGCAGGCTCTTTCCTTGGTGGTTTCAGTAACTCAACCAGACTCTTCAGCAGCGCCGACCGGACGTCGTAGGCCATGAGATCCTTTATCAGTTGAATGGCTGCAGACAAGGAAAGATGCCAACGTGTCCCACTGGCGGCAATCTCGGCCAGCAGCAGGTAACTCATCAGAGACAATGGTTTGAATATTTCCTGCTTAATGTATTTTGCTCCAGCTTTTCCCTCTCAGGTTTAAAGTGAACCCTCTTGACTGGTTGGATTCTGCTCTGTTCCTGTCTGGAAGTTGCTCAGGACAGAAGAGGAGCCAAGGTGCGCCCCATGCATCTCAGAGCAGAATTATGCTCTCCAGGGACTCGTACAGCCCAGCTGACATTATTATGGGCTGGTAAGTGCATGCGGGGATGGCAAACAGCCCAGCCAAAACACGGCTGGCTTTCTAGCAAGGCCGGTACCTCTGCATTTATAGAAAAGCTTTGCAACACAGTGGAATGGTGCCCTCAGGACGCGTGTGCCAGGGTAATGGATATGTGAGGGTTACACTCATTTTACATATGTACAGCGCTCTCCTAATGGCAGGCTCCACGGGTAAGCGCCTGCAGCGGCCCCTGTGCTGGGGCAGCTTCCTCGCACACCCTTCAGGATTTTCTGTCTAGGAGTGTCAGAAACTGCTGGCCCAATGAGGCGACGGCACCTGGGGGGACTGCCAGGCCCTCCCCCTGCTCATTTGCACACCCACGATGCAGTGCACACTGCAGAGCATTTCTTTGAGCAGTTTGGTATCTGTGGCAAGAGGCCAGTTTCTGTTCGACTGCCCTTACGAGAACTGGGCTCTGCAGAACATGGAGCCCTAGAGCTAAAAGACCTCGGAGAGACCCCACAACGCCTGATCAATGGACTTTGAGCACAAGTCCTTCCTCCCCTGAGAACAATCTGCTGGTTTCTTTGTTTTCATTTGGGTTTTCTTTAGGGTGAGCGCTTTTTTTTTGCCATTTGCTAAAGATTACTAGGAGGTTGCATGTGTATGGGTGTCTATACCATTTATAGACTCGTAGGCTATCTCTACACTTGCTAAAATTAGTTCGAATTACTTAGTTCGAATTAGCTTAATTCGAACTAGGAAAGTTTAGTTCGAATTAGCGAATTGCATTGAGTTCAATGGGCCGGTTAGTTCGAACTAAGCAATTAGTTTGAACTAACATGGCCACATTGGTTAATTCAAACTAGTTCGAATTAACCCTTAGTTCGAATAGCATATTCGAACTTATTAGTTCAAATTAAGGAAGCCCTTAATTCAAACTAATTAAAGTCTAGTGTAGCCATGGCTTTAGTTAATTCTAAGTAAGCTTCCTTAATTCGAACTAACCTGCCAGTGTAGACATAGCCATAGACTTTAAGGCTTGATAAACCCGGTTGCCATGGTGACCAGGGTCTGTAGCCTGGCTCCTAGCTCCACTGTGGAGAAGCGCCCTCTGGTGACTAAAAATAAAACTGCTGGTGCCTAGCTGGGAGTCAATTTTGTCAATCCCTGCTTTAAGGCCAGACGGAACCAGTATGATCATCTTGTCTGGCTCCTGCACAACGCAGGCCACAGAACCTCACCCATCCACTCCTGATTTTTGGAAGCCTCATCTGAATGAAACTAATTCTTGTAAAATTAGATATTTTTTTTATTTCATGGCTATAAGTGATTCATAAAAGCCACAAGGCAAGTGTTTTGTTTTCATAAGACAAAAGAGTCTTGTGGCACTTTTAAAGACTAACAGATTTATTAATCGCATGAGCTTAAGTGGGATTTTCTCCCACGAAAGCTCATGCGATTAATAAATCTGTTAGTCTTTAAAAGTGCCAGAAGACTCTTTTGTCTTTCTACAATAGACTAACACGGCTACCCCTTTGGAATTTGTTTTCATAAGGCATCGAAGCAAGAGTTTTTAACTTTAACAATTTGTTAGTTTTTTTGGAATGGGGGAATTTATGCAAATTGTGAAGAATTAGGCTTTTTTCTTGCCCACTAGCAAGGCTGATTTCACATAGCCGTCACACTGTCAAAGTTATTATTTGAAAACTGTTTAGTTCTAAATGAGAGTGTATAAGGGAAACATAGATCTGTGAGATTTGCACCACAATTTGTGACTGAGGCATTCGGGGGAAACAGCAATTGTGCTGAATTCAGTTTGCTACACTTAAACTGCAGAGGTTTCCACGTCCACCAGAAAAGCACCTGTAACCAAGGACCCAAACATACCCTGTCTCTGCCCCATTTAGAAAGCATCAGCTCTTTTTGTACTTAGGGGCTATTTGCTCATGAGGGTATACAGATTATTTACACTGTTTTATGCTTTGAAAATTTTTAATGTAAGACCAAGGCTCACAGTGCCGTCTATTGTATTGTACTTGGGGGTGGGATTGGGTTGTGCTTTTTTGTATTTAAATCTTTATCAGATTCCTTTCCCCTCTGACCTTGGTAGAGAAAAAATGTTTAATTCTGTTATTCTAGAGCAGGGGTGTCCAACCCTTTTAACTGAGGGGGCCACATTTAAAATCTTTTCTCACTTGGGGGGGCAAGGAGCAAATTTTGACTAGATAAGGCAGGGGCGGTAAAGGAGAGAGGGGAACAAAGGCAGGTCAGGGATAGCAAGGCAGAGTGTGGGGAATAGCCCAGGGGCAGGGTAGGGATGGTGTGGGTGGTAGGGGAGCCTGGTAGGATGGGGTGGGGTGCCAGAGAGCAGTGCCAGCAGGTAGTGGGACCCTTCTCTTTCCCCCCAGCCTCACCGGCTCCTGATCCCCCTGGTCCTGCACTGGGTCAGCTCCCCAAAACCGTCCCCCTCTGCTGGCTTCCCTGCCCTGAGTCACGCCCTGCCCCGAAACTGGCCTCATGCTGCCCATCCTTCCTCAGCCCTGCACCATCCCTCCCTCCTCAGCCCTGATCCTGGCCCCCCCACCATCCCCCCTTCCACAGCCCCCCACCTCCGCCCAGCCCCACCCATCCCCCTTCGCAAGCCATTCCCCAAGCCCTTTCCCAGACCTGCTCCACACCTCCTGCCCTACACCGCCCCTGGGCCCAATCCCAGCCCCACGATACTACCAGGCCCCTGCACCCCAGCACCCTCCCTGCCCCAATACCGACCCGCACCCCCCCAGCCCATTTCCCAGCCATGCACTGCCCACCTCCTCTGTCCCCTGGGCCCAATCCTGGCCTTGCACCACCCCTCTCAGCCCAGCACCACCTCCCCGGGCCCCGTCCTGGCCATGACACCCTGCGTTGCCTCCCCAGCACCTTCCCTCGCCTGCACCACGCCCTCCCCAGAGCCTTTCCCGACCTGTGGTGCACCTCCCATCCTCCACCACCCCCAGGCCCAATCCTGGCCCCTGGAGTGCCTCTCTGGGCCCGATCTCACCCCCGGGGGCCCTGCACTGCCTCACCGGGCCCAATCCCATGGCCAACACCACCTCACTGGCTCCGTTCCCATGTGCCCTGCCCCGATCCCAACTTCACGCCACCTCCTCACCTGAGCAATCTCTGACTTCTGCCCCCCCCATCTCATGATTCCCTCACCGCCCAGCCACCCACCCACCTTTCCCTTTAAAAAGGGGCTGGATCCAGCCCTCGGAGTTTGTTCCCTGGCTAAGTCTTCTGCCCTAGACTGCAAGGCCCCAGCCAGGCCCCAGCTCCTAGGCACGAGAGCAGCTCTGCGGGCCAGATAACAGCCTTTGGCAAGCCGGAGTCCGGCCCGCGGGCCGTAGCTTGGACAGTCATGTTCTAGAGCCTCATTTATTCATTATGACAAAGAACTGGCAAAGAATGCTTTCATAAGAGCAAATACACTACAGACAAGGAGATAGACATCTGCCTGGACAGCCCAAATGGTGGTCCGATTGCGGACAGTCACCTCTCGCTTTACACCTATTTTATAGGCGTTTTCTAATACGAAATAACCAGACATTCTCAGACGTAGTCACAGTTAAATGGATTTGCTAGTCTGGACTGAGATCTACAAAAAGCAATTCGTGGGAAGACCATGACGCTGTCTGGAAGCTGCGTGACCGTTTAGAATGGGATTTCATACCAAAGGGTGCATCTACCCAGGCAACTTAGAGCGACTTAAGGACGTTTAAGTCGACCTAGAGACCGCCGCATCCACACTGGGCGCTTAGTAAGTCGACTTAAAGCCAGTGTGGACTTAACAAGCATGACTTAAGTCAACTTACAGTGTAGACGCTCTGTTAAGTCGACTTAGCTTTTGCTAACCTCGCTAGGCCATGTCTGGTGCCAGTGGAAAGGTTATAACCGGCCAAGGCTAGCTGGCTGCTGTCTATGTGTAGGTATTGGCTTTGTACTGTAAAGTATGGACACGTGAGCAAGATCTGTAGCCAAAAACTTGCGCTGTGCTCCTGGGTTACACACCCCAGGCAGATTAGTGTCAGCACGGATGACTCCTTGATGAACCCAGATTAGCCTATGGGACACCTAGGGACGTGCCTGTGGGGGGCAAGGCTTTCCCCTGCCCATGTGCTGTGAGTTTGTGTTTGGGATGAATCCCACGGACAAGGCTGCTGTGTAATCTCTATCTTGTCTTAATTCTGGCTTCCTACCTCTGGATCAACTCCTCTGCCCCTGAAGCTTTGAACAAAGGACCGAGACCCATCCAGGTACTGCACACATACCACTGAGCCTGGACAAGCCTTCAAACTCCACAATACGGCTAGGAATCTGGTAAGTATGGACTTTGAAGTTATTTGTATTTTTGTGAGTGCTTTGATCATTTACCTGCTGTCTTCTAGTTTCTTTTTCTCCTTTTACATAAACCTTTCATTTTAGCTACTAAAAGATTGATTGGGAGTGTGGTTTTTGGGGACGGTCCAAACCAATGTTGATTTGGTAATGTGGCTGACCCTTTGGGGATCAGAAGAACATTTCTAGAAAAGAGTTTTTAAAATAACTTCTCGCTTTACTGGCCCTAGTGCCTGATTGAGAGTCAGAGACTGAAATGCAAAAAAAGGGACGGTGTATTTCTCTTTTGGAGCTTCTTGATAACCAGTGTGGGGAATCGCGAGCATGGTTTTTGACTGGCTGGTGATCTACAGTGTTAGCCACGATTGCTGGGAAAATCTGCTCTCCTTTTTGCAGCCTGCCTTGTCCTTGGTGTTCTCAGGTGGGCTCCCCTAGGCATGGCCAGGTCACAAAGACAATTCGTTTTCTTCTCACAAACGTTAGAGGTCCAAAGTGACCATTCATGACACTGAGCTGCTTTTTATTGGGGATTAAATCTTACCTGGATTTGGAAGATGGTATTTCTCCATCTATGCTATGAATGTCACCTAGATTTATACTTTCTACAGAACCAACGCTGCATGGGAATACAAATTGTGTATTGCTTAATGGTTCAAAGAAAATCCTTTTCAGAATGCAACTGGCATTTGGGCATTGGAGCTGCTGCTAGGGAAACTCTTCTCTTTTTCTTGCAACGAGCTGAACTTTAAATCGCCACGGGAACCAAACTTGGCAGAGTTAAATCTGGCTCTTGTTTGTCAGCTAAACCTTCCAGATCCATTTTTGTGCTGGAGAGAAATCCACCAGGGGTTGCAGATGACGAACTCCAGACAGTGTTTTTTGGGGTAAAGGACCATCTACCCCAAAGGCAGGCAAGAGTGGCAGAATTGACCAGGGGACCCAAGGGGACTGTCAGTGACTCCATACTGAGTCATAGCACCTGAGGAGTCCACACTTGGTGAAATCTAAGTACACACAACTGAGGAGCGCCCCCATCTATCAGCCCAGCGCACCTGCTGGCTGGGGTTGTGGATGTACTAAAGAGGTAAGTTTCTAGCTTACCTGGTTGCAGAGGAAATGTTGAATATGTGAGCTGAGAGCACTGTAAAGGCACCAAAACCAGAAAGGAAATAAAAAAGCCACATTACATTAAAAACCCTCATGATTTTTAAGCCAATCTCATGATTTTGGGGCATAATTCACAATTAGCAAACAAATAACTAAAGCATAATCTCTCTAAAAGACCCCCCTCCCTAGAAAGCATTAATTGCTCAGCACAAAGTAGAATAGCAGTATTTTAAATAAACCCCCACTAACAGAAAGAAATTCACATTTCAAAACTGCACCACAGAGACTTAACCCTATTCCCTAAAGACCCCAGAAAACAATTACTATAAAAACCTGCTTAAAAGAAACAAAGCCAGCATGATAACACACCCACAGCTGCTCAGGCAGTAAATAAGTTAAGCAATTTTCAAAAGAAAACTCCTTTACTCTAAAACTATTGGTGTATTTTTAACCCCAATGTTCTTCCCAAGGGAAGGGCACTGCTCCTGGAAGGCCTGCTTCCTGGACCCCCTCCCTGTCCCAAAAATCAATTTAATAATAACCCTTTAATAAAGGGTAGATCAGATATTAAACTGATCAGAACAGGTTCTATACTTGATCTTAGCCACATAGGCCGAGAAGTGATACCGAACCTATAGTGCCGCTATGCGGCCCTCCTGCTCGCATAGCTTTTCCATTGCCAGGAGGAGCGCTCAGCCATGCACCAAACCCCATTAACGAGACTTTGCTGACTATTGGCAGTTGTATCACCGAAATGATTCCAATGTAAGAATTCAAAGCAAGAACTCTTAACACAGAATTCTGCACAAAACAGAGAATTCTTTCAGCCCACTTAGTTTGGTTCCTCTCGCTGGTTTCCTTGGCTTCTGCCATAACCTGCTAATTTGTATAAACGCATCTATTTACTGTGACACAATCTGTCACTAATAGGAGCAAAATAGGTAAAAGAAACCATATGTAAACAGAGCCCTACTCCTCTTTCCTGCTCTCGGATAGGTATCAGGCATACATAAAGTTACTTAACAGTGTCACTCAATACCAGTGCAGGCCCTCGGCCAGGAAAACAAGAATTGCGTGGTAAGCTGTGCAGGGAAGTCTTCCACAGGCTTCCTCATCTTGCACACCCCCTGCTTCACAAGCCCCTTTCAGGGTCTTCTATCGGTTCAGGTTTCATTTGACTTTCAATGATATTCCAAGATTTATGGTCTCATTAGCGATCTCTTAATGCAGGGATCCCACATGTCAGGCCAAAAATCCATTTCCCAAAACATGTAACAAAGAAATAAAGTTGAGAGACCTGAGCACCAAGGGTATGTCTACACTGGCAATTTAGGTCGACTTAAGTAGCCTTAAGTCGACCTAAATTACTCCCTGTCCACACTGGACTTTCATTAAATTGACGTAAGGAATTTCTTAAGTCAACTTAATGAAAGGTTAGGTCAACATAGTGAGAACCACCAGTTAGGTCGACCTAATCCTTAAGGTGACTCCTTAGGTCAACCTAAGCAGTGTGGACATGGATTAACCCTTATGTTGACTTTATTAAGTCAATTTACTGGCTATGTCTACACTACAAAAAGGTTGACTTTAAGTCAACCTAAAGTTGACCTTATTAGATTGACTTAAAGTGCTTCCCCTGAACTGGGCCTTAGTAAGTTGACCCAACTGCTCTTAGGGCAACCTAAGAAAGTGGATTTAAACATCCACACTGTGCTTAGGTCAACCTAAGAAGTTGACTTAAGGGTTAGGTGGACCTAACCAGCCCTTCTTATTAAGTTGACTTAAGGAGCTTCTTAGGTCAATTTAAGGAAAGCCTGGTGGGGACAAGAACTAAGTTAATGCTCCTTAAATTGACCTAACCTGCAAATGTACAGCCCAGTGAGAGCTGTACATCTTCCCCCATTACCTACCCCTTGGGTCAATCCACCCCCTACAATGCAGATCCCCCAGAGCAGAGGAAATACACCCTTCAGCCTCCCACACTAAGTCTATTTTTCACACTAGGAAATGGCTCCGCCGAAGCAAAGCCTCAAAAAATTGGTCCAAACTCATAAATGTTCCTCTCCACGGAAATCTTTAGTAAAAGGCGAAAGATTTATACGATCTGAAGAGAAACCAGAGTATACCCTGCGTCCTGCGGACGCGCTGCCCGACCCCAAGCGGTTACTCTTCATATCACGGTGGCCCCGCCGGCGGCCGGCCAAACAAACTCGCCCGCTCTTCCCGTCGTTGGACCGGCCCGACGAAACCTCCGCTTCCACTAGCGGATCCCGGGACCCCGGCGCAAACCCGGATCAACGGCCAGAACCGCGCGAACCTCTGCGCACTGCATCGTGGGTATGCAAATCAGCCTTCCCAAAGCCGGCTCAGAGCCACAAGGAGGCCCCGCCCCTGAGCTGGGCCTGCTGTCCCTGGAACGTGGTCCCGCCCCCTGCCGGCTCGGGGTGGGCGGGGTTGGGGCGCTGGTGCCCGGGAGGAGCAGTTCCCGCGCGCTACGCGGATCCTACCTTCGTGCTGCACCTCCGCGTGCGCCGAGCGGAGCACGCCCAGCACAGCCGCCACGATGCCGGGGTGCACGGCTCCCACGATGGCCTGCCGAGGGAGGAAGAGAGGGAGGGGTTACCCCGCCGGGTGCTCCCCAGGGCAGAGTCCCAGGATAGGGGCGTGCGGAGCGGGGGCTGAACCCGGCAGCACCCGGAGGGACGCTTCAGTCCGGCTGCAGCTGCGTTGTGCAGCGTTGGACAATGGGAAAGTGCCCTGCCTGCCCGGAGCAGCGTGCAGTGAAAGGAGGCGCAGTGCGGAGAGGGGAGACAGCATTTCTCAGGAGGCGCCATAAATGCTTTGCTCCTCTCAGGAACCCTTCAACCTGAACACGAGGGTCACTGGTGGAGGAAGGGAAGCACCAGACCAGCTGGAAATGCCTCTGTGCACCTTGTTCCAGAGGGGCCCTGTCAGGCTCGCTCAGCAAAACAAACAAGGAGCCCTGGGGCACTTGTAACGACTGACACATTTATCACCTGAGCTGTCATGGGTGAAAATCCCTGACACTGGGACAATAAGTGAATTTCTTAGTCTTTAAAAGTGCCACCGGGCTCCTTGTTCATGTGGCATGCAACAAAAGAGCTGAAGATACACATTTTCTGTTCAAAGGCCCAGGATCCCCTGCCCTGCAGGATTGGGGGTGGTGAAAATCTCCACCCTTCCTTGAGAACAAAGGACTGAAATTTCAAGTGGGAGATTGTCAGAATTAAATTCAAGAGTATCAGATTGAACCAGAGCAGCCCCTACCCCTCTTCTTAGCCTTACCTTAGTCTGGGTAATTAACAAGCACCTAGAATTGTTTGTGTAAGTGCATATTTTCCAGGACAGAGAGAATGTAAGCAGCATCAGAAGACCACAACCCCATCCTCTCACTTAAAAAAAAAAGTACAATTGAAGTGTTTGGAGTAAAACAGTAGTGCTAAAGTCCCGGAGGCCCTATGATTAATCCTGCATGCCATTCCCTTTGATAGCAGCTGAAGGTCCCCACTGTTAAGATTGCATTATTCAGATCAGACAGAAATGTGCATCTCATTCCTTCTGTGTTCCCAGAGTTACACAATGAATTGTGAGGGACCTAGAAGAGTGTACTCTGTGCTGGTATGCAAGTGAGTGCAAAAGAATCTTTGTTTCAGGATTCTTTTATCCAGTATGTCAGCAAGGAACTTTCCGATTGGGCTGCTGTGTGCAAAGAGGTATGCAGCCTTGGATGGACATCCCATGTTAGGACACATCAGCTGGGTATGTATTGGGTGTGCTTGTGGGTGCAGAACGTTCTTCTCTGACTTCCTTTATAAAGCAAGAACTGTAGCAGGATTTCCACTCACCTTTAGCTTCCAGATTATGATAGATCATTATGAAACAGACTGTTCTGATAAGACTAAAGAACGGGCTAAAGTTTGATTACCTCCTGATCTGCTCACCTGCACAGTCCTGAGTGTCTGCAGAGACAGCTGTTGGGCTTTGGGGGATGTACAAGGCAGCAAAGCAATCAAGCCTTTATACACTTGGTTCTGATACTTGGGGTTGCCGTGGCCTAAAGAATCCAGCAGAATTTGCACTTGTTCTTGAGTCTCTTCTGACTTGGAATTTGCCAAAAACTCAGCTATTGATCGCACACCTGTGTATAAGAAGTTCCGTTGAGTTGCATGGTTGAAAGGCCCAAGTCAAGTGGTTACACATCTGAGGTTAGACAGTAAAATTGGTAATGTTACGGCAATCCAGAAAGAATCCAATACTCTGTCCTATTTTAACTAGTGCTGGAGAGGCAGAGATGGGGAGTAATTTTTATTCTTCTGAGTTTATCAGGAGCTATTGCACTGATTTTAAAATACAATGGGCCAAATTCACTGCTAGTACAGAAGGGCAAAACTCTACTGAAGTCAATGGAATTACATGCATTTACACCAACAAAGAATCTGGCCTTGTGATGCAAATGGTGTGTATTGAGGATCCCTTCACCTATTCCATCTCATTAATCTCACTGCTGTGGATGTTGCTTAAATCTGTCATTGATTGTAATGATGGGTTCCTTTTTACAATAGGAAAAGCATTGACATTTGGAGGTCAGAGACTAGCATGTCCTTGCCTAAATGGATGAAGCCCATTCCACTGCTAAAGAACAGATGGCACAGCACTTACCATAGCTTTCACAAATGAGCTCCTTATACTTCCTGCCAGCGTTTGCTACTATTTGGAGTAGCTTTATCGACTCCCTTTTGTCCTCTTCCTTCAGTTGGGTCAGACCTAGTATTTCCAGGAGAGTCAGGACACCGCCAACCTCCAGAAATTCCATAAGATACCTGTGGCTACAAAGATGAGGGGAACACAGCAGAAAACCTAACATGCTTTAAACCAAATCTTCCTTCCTCTGATCTCCAAATTATTGGACACCTTCCTTCTACCTCCTTGCGTCAGTCTGCGTCTAAGTTCCATGCCAGAGAGAACAGGTACCAGAGGCTTGACGCGGATCCCAAATGTGAATGCCCCATCCGGCAGTGTGATGTACTCCCAATAGGCTAGCAGGTGAGAGATTTACCTCTGAGTGTCCACATTTGGATGCTGGACTACTGAACTGGAGTCTTCATACTTAGGTTGCTATCAGATCCCTAACTAGTGCGTTCTCTTGGGAACGTGGGGGACTCACTGAGCAATTGCCCGGCATGGGCAACATCACAAATACTTACAGTATTCTTGGTAAGCACAAAGGGCCCTGGCTTTGCCCAGCTTTGTGTGAAGCAACATGCAGTACCTCCTGCCCCTCGCTCTCGCCTATCTCGCCTGTCGAGTGCTCATCGCCATGCTATCTGACCTTTCCAACTGATGCCCAGGGACACAATTCAACACGGGTCCACCTGTACAACCTACATTAGAGTGTGTGCAGGAGTCTCCAGGCATGGAGAAGGTTCACAGACGGGGGATCCAGAGACATGCCCCGTTATGAATACCTTCAGACAGCAGCATGCTCAAAAGCAAACTATGGACAGTAGCCTCTGTTGCCCTTTCCTAGACAATCCTTGTTGTCAGATATTAAGACTAGCCCCACCTCTCACAATCCTCGCCCTGGACTGGCACATCTCTGGGATGTTACAAGTCCTTCAAGCAATTCTCACTGACATGGCAGAGTTATACTCACCCACTTGCAGCAGACAGAAAGATGCTGATGGACTGTAGCTGCTGATGTAGGTATATCCCATGCATGTAGCTGTTTGATGATGTTAAGAAGCAAACACTCCTGAAAATACTGAGGCAATCATTCACATTAAGCCTTCACATGACTTATGAGGAGAGACTGAAGGAACTGGGCTTATTTAGTCTACAGAAGAGAAGACTGAGGGGAGATTTGATAGCAACCTTCAACTACTTGAAGGGGTGCTCCAAAGAGGAGGGAGCTAGGCTGTTCTCGAGGGTAACAGAGGACAGAACAAGGAGCAATGGTTTCAAATTACAGCTGGGGAGGTCAAGGTTGGATATTAGGAAAAAATTTCTCACTAGGAGGGTGGTGAAGCATTGGAATGGGCTGTCTAGGGAGGTGGTAGAATCTCCATCTTTGGAGACATTTAAGGTCCAGTTAGACAAAACCCTGGCTGGCGTGATTATGGGGAAGTGGTCCTGCTTTTTAGCAGGGGGTTGGACTAGATGACCTCGTGAGGTCCCTTTCAACCCTATTATTCTATGATTCTATAGTGCTGCCCCTGCTCTGGCTGGCAGCTTGGTGGCAAAGTGTGGCTCGGCATTCGGGGAACCTATCTTTGGGAAAAGGCACAGGCCTTAGTTTTCCAGCTCAGCTAGGTTGCAAGCCACCAAGGATGCAGCATGTTCACCCCAGGGTGGGTGGGAAGTGATTCCCCGCCTGTAGCATTGATGGGCTTGGCAGGGAGCTTAGATTTCTCCCTCAGCTAGAAGGATGGGATGTCCTGATGTAGGACCTGTGAGAGGGGAAGGAGAAAACAAGGGTGATTTTGCAGAGCAACCCAAACACTTCCATGTTACTGAGAGCTGGGTTATGCTAATTCTGTTGGTGTGGAACTGCCTTCAGAGTCCAGCTTCCATGGGCTGAACTCTTCTCCCTGAACAGTTGAGCTGGAGGCAGGTACTTCCACAGAGAGGGGCTACCTTTAAACTTACTGGTGAAAAGAACATTTGGAGACACTCTCGCCCCGCCGCCCCGCTGCCGGCACCCCTAAGTGGATACGTCAGCCTGAGCCATGCTGTTAGGCGGGCCAGAAACAAGCTGGCTCCCTGGGAGAATTCCAGCTCCAGCTCCGGTCCTGTCTTGCCTTGATTCGCCTCAATGAAATTGTCCAGAATGTGGCCTCGAGCAGCTCTGCTAGCATTGTCCCATTCCTGCAAGAAGCCCATCAGCCTGCTGATGGCTGCCTGCTCCTTTATGGAAGTCATACTCAGTCCTGTCCCATAGGAGAGGTTCCAGAGACCCTGAAAGATAATGTAGGCTGTCCAAACAAGCAACACCACCACTAATTATACCTTCCCCTTCTCCAGCTAAGGAACTCAAAGCACCTGACAAACAGGAATTAATGTCACCGTCCTTTAGTCCCATTGCTATCTGCATTTTACAACTGGGGAAACTGAGGCACGGCAACATTAACTGATTTACCCAAGGCTACATGGTAAATCTGTGACGGAGCTGGGATTAGAATCCATATCTCCCGATTGAACCACAAGACCATTTACACAAGAGCAGTCTCCCTCCCAGCTATGAATACAGCGCTTTAATGCTGCTAATTGCCTTAAACTCAGATTCTTGCTAGCTCCCCAGATGGGGATTTGCTCATGTGGCTGACCCTGTGAGGGTAAGTAGGATGAAATAAGAGCAGAGATGTACAGAGCCTTCATGGTGAAAGGGTGGTTTGGGAAGGTTTTTGCCCAGTTTATGTCTTATTATTTAATTTCTCTACAAGTGCCCAGAGTTTTCAGTGGCAGATTTAAATAAACTGGGGAAACCTGAAATAATAATCCAAGGAACAGCTGCTACCAGAGGCCCTAACTGACTTGGTGGCCTTCAATATAGTGGCTTTGCTGAACTCTGGACATATTTGGGCTCTCTA
The DNA here is from genome assembly GCA_007922175.1 of Pelusios castaneus. Lineage (NCBI taxonomy): Eukaryota > Metazoa > Chordata > Testudines > Pelomedusidae > Pelusios > Pelusios castaneus. The sequence goes on from ML685977.1 coordinate 68,355, forward strand.
TATCCCCCTCCCCGCTCTTTACGTATTTTAAAGTGCAGTTAGTGCTGGTAAAAAGTGCAGATTGACAGTTCTGGAAGCTAAAGACTTTTTACTCACATAGGCTCCAAATATACATGCTTAATTTAAAGCTTGTGAGTAGTCCTTATGTGGGACTTAAAAGTGGGACAGGCATGGGTGTGTCGGGGTCAAAGGAGGTACACTGCGAGCTTCCCTCCACACAACCTGTCAGCATATTTCATCTGGGAGGATGCCTTCTTTCAGTTCATGGCCCCTTTGCTGAGATTTTGGGCTTGTCGACCTGAGGAAGTTGCATAGGTTTCATTTAAGGTGTAATTTAAAAGCAAATTAGTTAAACCAACTGGGTGCAAACTTGTCTGGACAATTAATTCAGGGCTTCTCTCAGTTTAGTTTAAGTCTATTAGGTCCATTTGGCACCTTGCCTATTTCCTATCTGTAAAGTGCCTAGCACTTGCCCCCCATGAGAAACTCCACTGAAATTCCAAACCCCTTTCACAAAAGGCACCAGATGGCTGTCCAGTGATCACTTTCAGTCACTACTGCCTGGACAGGACTGAAACTAGTGACCTAAAGGTGAAATGCTCTGTAGCTAAGAGTCCTAAAAAATAAGAAACCAAAAAACCAAAAACCCCACTCTAGCAAGTTGGATAAAGAAACAATTCTGTGGCATTAAGAGGAGTTGATATTTCATCAGGGAATTAGCAGTCTGCTGTTTATAGGAGTCTGTGTCCTTGGTGGAGTACTTTCAGGATCTCCTTTGAGGTAGGACAAGGTTTAAAATAAATCAATTTCCCCCAAATAGTTGTGATTGAAAGTGTTATTAGCCATAACATATGTTCATGGGGATGGGAGACTGGCCTGTTAGGAGCCCTTTGTTGAAAGTCATATTTCACAGTATCTGTGATTTACAGAATATTTGTGAAACGTTACTTGCAAGACTCATGATTGATACCGAGAGAACAGCTAGTGTGTAGAGGGAATGAGTATTTCACAGAGACTATTGGCATGAAATTTACAATGCCATAAAGGGCTCCCATGTCCTCTACAGAGATCTAGTTAAAAGAACTTTATAGTCTGAAGCATTCCAAAATTGATTCTAAATGAACATTTCCATATTTATTGATGGTGTGTTGCTCTCCTGCTTTTATTAGAAAGCAGTGTTAATCCTCACTGCTCAGAAACACCATCTCCAGCCTCTGGACAGGAAGATTTGAGGATAGAATAATGTCCAGCTGGGGAGAACAGTTGATCTGAAAATGATCACACAGTGCTCCTAACTGAGACTCAGTGGTCCCAGAGTTGGGCTGTTATAATAATGCCATGACCTAAACGGTGTTCTTCACCCAAAGATCTCCAAGTGCTCTACAGCTATGGACAAGTATTTGTGTTATTCCCCTTTTACAGATACAAAAACAAAAGCACAGAGAGGGGAAATGACTTGCCGCACGGTCACACAGTAACTCAGTGGCAGAGTCAGACCAGAACAAGTCTCCCCACTGCAAATTGTTTGTTTTAGCCACCCAGTGAGCTGCCTCACTCATCTCTCTAGATCTCATGAGCCTAGCAGGGTTGGACAGAGTCAGTACTTTGTTGAAAACCCAAGTGATTTAGGAACTGTTGGCTGTTCAGTACGTAGGATTTTTCTCTTTTGAATCACTTCTGAATCAAGGAGTTAAAGACAACAGAGTCTTGTGGCACTTAAAGTTAAGGATCCATGGGCAAAATGCCACCAGAGGTGGGAGCTTCAATTGTAAGTGGCACCTTCACATGAGCTGGGAGACAAGCAGAAAGGTGGTTTTAAGATTCCTTTGCACCCACCAGATTCCAGGCTATGCCACTGCTCTTTCCCTAGGGTCCCTATTCCAGCATCCCCCCTGTGCACCGATTATTCTCTCTCCTTCATCCTACAGACTCCCCTAGCACCCTTTGGTCCTCTCCTCCTTTGCTTGCACTCACTTACCCCCTAACCCATCCTCACCCTACATCACCCCATCCTGCCTGCACCCAACCCTATCTATGGATAAAAATTCCATGCTTGAATAACAATATAGCAATAGGAATGTACTACCGACCACCTGAATAGGATGGTGACGTGAAACACTCAAGGAGATTAGAGAGGGCATAAAAAGGAGAAAATTCACTAATAATGGGGGATTTCAGCTATCCCCGTATTGACTGAGTACATATCACCTCAGGACAGAATGCAGAGATAAAGTTTTTAGGTACCATTAATGACTGCTCCTTAGAACAGATAGTCCTGGGACCCATAAGTGGAGAGACAATTCTAGATGTAGTCCTAAGTGGAGCACAGGATCTGGTCCAAGAGGTGAATGTAGCTGAATTAAAGGGTAACGAGAAAACATTATACAAATATATAAGCAAGAGGAAGACCAAGACTGGCTAGGCCCGTTACTCAGTGAAGGGGAAAAAATAACAGAAAAGGTGGAAATGGCAGAAGTGCTTAAATGACTTGTTTTGTTTCAGTTTTCACCAAAACCGTTAGTAGCAATTGGACGTCTAACATAGTAAATGCCAGTGAAAATGAAGTAGGAAGGCTGAAATAATAAAAGAACAAGTTAAAAATTAATCAGACAAGTTAGATATTTTCAAGTCATCAGGGCCTGATGAAATACGTTTGAGAATACTTGAGGAACTGATGAGGAGATATCTGAGCTGTTAGCGATTATCTTTGAAAAGTCAAGGAAGACTGGAGAGATTGCAGAAGACTGGAAAAGGGCAAATACAGTGCTAATTTATAAAAACGGAAATAAGAACACGCCAGGGAACTGCAGACCACTCAGCTTAGTAGACGGAAAGATAATGGAGCAAATAATTAAGCAATCTATTTACAAACATCTAGAAGATATTATGGTGCTAAATAATAGCCTGCATGGATTTGTCAAGAACAAATCATGTCAAACCAACCTAATACCTTTCTTTGGCAGGTAACAAACCTTGTAATTAGGGGGGAAAGTGGTAGATGTGGTATATCTTGACTTTAGTAGGGCTTTTGATACTGTCTCGCATGACCTCATAAATAAACTAAGGAAATACAACCTAGATGGAGCTACTGTAATATGTGTGCATAACTGGTTGGAAAACCGTTTCTAGAGAGTAGTTTTCAGTGATTCAGTAAAGATGAAAGGGCATATAGAGCATGGTTCAGCAGGGATCAGTTCTGGGTCCAGTTTTGGTCAATATCTTCATTAATGATTCAGATAATGGTATAGAGAGTACACTTATAAAGTTTGCAGATGATACTAAGCTGGGAGGGGTTGCAAGTGCTCTGGAGGATAGTATTAAAATTCAAAATGCTCTGAAATAAATAGGATGAAATTAATTAAGGATAAATGCAAAGTATTCCTCTTATGAAGGAACAAATGGGCAATGACTCCCGAGGAAAGAGTATTGCAGAAAGGGATCTGGGTGTCATAATGGATCACAAGCTAAATTTGAGTTAACAGTGTAATGCAGTTGCAAAAAGCAAACATCACTGTGGGATGTATTAGCAGGAGAATGGTAAGCAAGTCACAAGAAGTAATTCTTCTGTTGTACTCTGCACTGATTAGGCCTTAACTAGAGTATTGTGTCCATTTCTGGGTGCCACATTTCAGGAAAGTTGTGAACAAACTGGAGAAACTCCAGAGCAGGGGTGTCCAACCTTTTTGGGTGAGGGGGCCTGTAGAGGTGCAGTGGCTCTACTAGGGCCTGGAAAGGGTTAAAAGGGGGCCTGGCAGCAGCAGCCAATCAGGGCTGGGCTGCCAGTATAAAGGTAGGAGCAGCAGGGCAGAGGCTTTGGTGGATAGGGGGAACCTAAAGGGTGAAGGTCTTGCCTGAGCTGGCAGGCTGAAGGGCCAGGACCCTGGAGAGTGGGCAGTGCAGCAGAAGGAGCCTAGAGGAGCTGAAGCTCCTGAAGGTGGTGGGCAGTGGTCTGAAAGCTGGGAGCAGACAGAGGCAGCTCCAGCTCCCAGGCTCCTGTGGCAGCATCCGTGGGCCAAATGAAAACCCTTGACAGGCTGGAGTCTGGTCTATGGGCTGTAGGTTGGATGAGCCTGTTCCAGAGCAAAGAAACAAAAATGATTAAAATATGACCTATTAGGGAAGATTGAAAAGACTGGATTTGTTTAGTCTGGAGAAGGGAAAACCGAGGGGGGATACAAGAACAGTTTTCAAGTATGTAAAAGGTTATTAGAAGAAAGAAGGAGAAAAATTGTTTTCCTTAATCTCTAAAAATAGGACAAAAAGTAATGGGCTTAAATTGCACCAATAGAGGTTTAGGTTGGACAACAGGAAAAAATTCCTAACTGTCAGGGTAGTTAATCGCTGGAATAAATTGCCTAGGGAAGGTATGGAATTTCCATCACTGGAGATTTTTAGGAGCAGGTTAGAGAAACACCTGTCAGGGATGGTCTATTCTTGGCCCTACCATGAATCCAGGGGACAAGTCTATATGACCTCATGAGACCCCTTCCTGTCCTACGATTCTATGGCTATGTCTACACTTGCAAGTTAGTTCGAATTAAGGAAGCTTAATTTGAACTAACTTAAGCCTTGGCCACACAAGGCTTTCATTAGTTTGAATTAAGGGCTTCCTTAATTTGAACTAATAAATTCGATTGCTTAGTTCGAACTAACCCTTAATTCGAAATAGTTAGTTCAAATTAAGTCAATGTGGCCGTATTAGTTTAGGCGGCAGGAAGCCTCCTGCCCACCCTGTCCTCTCCCTACTCCACCCTATCCTCTCCCTACTACACCCCTTCCTGCCACCCCAGCCCCCTCCCTGCACACCCTGCCCACTCCCTGGGTATGTCTACACTAGCAATTTAGGTCGACTTAAGGAAGCTTAAATCTACCTAAATAAAGCTGCGTCCACACCTGACTTTCATTAAGTTGACTTAAGGGCTTCCTTAAGTTGACTTAATAACTACCGGTCTTTAGGTCGACTTAACACCTAAGTCGATTTGTTAAGTCGACCTAAAGCCGGTGTGGCCTCCCTAAGTCGACTTAATTACAAAAGTCGACCTAGAGCTGGGGACAAGGGAGCTACCTGTGATTCCTTTGTCCCCGGGAGGAGCCACGGCTCCTTGCTGTCAGGGAGACGCGTCTCTCCTCTGTGTCTACACTTGAAAAGTTGTCGACTTAATAGAGTCGACTTAATTTTTCAAGTGCAGACATAGCACCTGTGCCCCAGCCCCCAGCCCCCTGCCACCCCAGTCCCCTGTCTATACCCCCACCCACTCCCTGTACTCCACCCACCCCCTGTACCCCACCAACCTGCCACCTTAGCTCCCTGCCCACACCCCCACCCACCTGCCACCCACTCCCTGTGCCCCACTCACCTGCCACTTCATCCCCTCCCTGCACCTCCCACCCACTTGCTGTGCCCCATTCCCTGTACCCCACCCCCTCCCTGAACCCCCCTCCCTGTACCCCCACCTCCTCCCTGCACCCCACCCACTCCCCATATCCCACCCCCTCCCTACACCCCCACCTCCTCCCTGCACCCCACCCACTCACCATACCCCCACTCCCTGCACCCCCACTCCATGCACCCCCACCTCCTCCCTGCACCCCACCCACTTGCCATATCCCCACTCCCTGCACCCCCCCCACCTGCCACCCTATCACATCCCCACACCCCCACCCTCTCCCTGTACCCGAGCCCCGCCCCACACCCCCACCGACCTGCTACCCCAGCCCCTCCCCAAACCCCCCACCCTCTCCCCGCAGCTCTGCCCCCCCCATCCAGGGGTCGATTCGATCGGCCTCCCCCTCTCACCTCCCCGCGAGAGAGCGCTTCACTTTGATTGACATGCCAGACGAGCAAACCACAGGCCGCCTGCCCCCAGCCGTCCCCCATGATTGGCCTCATTCCGATCTGATGGGCGGGGCTCTGGGAAGAGGCGGTTGCTAAGGACGCGGGTTCTGTTACCCAGACCGGACGCGTTGCTAGGATGTGAGGTCAAAGAGCACGGACCTTGGGCGCTTCTATTGGTCGGCGGAGCTGGCGGGGGCGGTTATTTCCGGGATGGGCGGGGCTTGGCCCTGAGAGTCTTCGAACCCCCTGCGGGAGCAGGAAGTCGTTATCCTGTCCTGACATGGGGGACAGGCGGCTGGACTGTGCCATCGAGCTGCCCCCGCAGGGCCCCCGGGGTACGGGGCTGGCCAGGGGGTGGGGGTGAGGGTGAGGTGGGGCAGGGCAGGTGTCGGGGGGGGGGGGGGTGGATTCTAGTATACTAAAATGCAGTTGTTTGTGGGTTTATTTTATTTTTAAAAAGTCTCCTGGTTTATTTCAGACGCTAGTCCAGAGAGGGGAAACAAAAATGACCAGCCTGTGGTAATTCTTCTGGGGTGGGGTGGCTGTCGTGATAAACACCTGGCAAAATACAGCACCATCTACCATCAGAAGGTGAGTTGATCATTCATATTTCTATGCCAACATAAGATTTTAGCAAAGCAATCTGAGGAGTTTTCTCTTTTGCACCATGGTGAAAAGACCCTACCTCCTCTTACCATCCCAAAAAAGGCCCAGACAAAAGTGTTGGGCTTTATTTTTGTTCGGCAGCTCCTTCCATCTTCAAGCAGCGAGTTGACGTCCTCTGCACACTGTCTTTAAGACTCTGCAACAGAGTCCTGTGGCACTATTAAAGACTAACAGATTTATTTATCG
>ML685977.1:80042-97096 GCA_007922175.1 Pelusios castaneus
GGCTACCCCTTTGGAATTTTAAGATTCTGCTTACATGTACACCTGAGAGGCAGGAAGTGCTTCCTAAAAGGAATTCTGTTTTGTGATTTTAAAACCTGTGTAAATCTTTATCCACAGAACAGGAATAATCGGGGTAATGAGTGTGCAAACTCCATACACACAGCTTCACCAATATACAGCCATACAGATTTGGCAGGGCCAACTGTAAGAGTCAAAGGGACCATCAGCCGCCATGGCTTATTTAGCCTTTGACCCGTCTTCTGAGATTAACAAGTGAGCTGGCTGTGGTGGCTTTGTGGTCTTGTTGCCTGGCTACTAAGGATTGATCTGGTGCCCCTAAACCAGGGGTTGGTAGCCAAAAGATAAGAGCCATTTAAAAAATTCCTTCAATAACCAAATTCCAAAGGGGTAGCCATGTTAGTCTATTGTAGAAAGACAACAGAGTCCTGTGGCACTTTTAAAGACTAACAGATTTATTTGTCGCATGAGCTTTCATGGGAGAAAATCCCACTTCGTAACTTTCCCATCTTCAAAGCGTCTGACGTCCCCCAGCTGCAGCCCTGCAGACCTGCCTGTGGGCAGGGTGGCAGCCCCGGTGTTGGGACTTTCTACAGGAACTGGGGGAACCAGTGGTGTAGCAAGGGTGGCCAGCACCTGGGGGCCAAGCCCACATTTGGGCTCCCCCTGGGCCAGCTCCCACATGCCCCCCCTGCGCAGGACAAGAGGGCACCTCAGCCTCACCACCAGGTGCCCCAGGGAGGGGGGCCCTTCTGAGAGGCTGCAGGGGGGTGCCAGGCCTGCTTTGCAAGTGCCAGATTAGAGGGGTGCTGGCCTGGGCTCCCCACTTTTGGCACGCCACCTGATGACCCCACCCTCCTCTTGCGCGGGCCAGAACGGTGGGGGACAGCTGTAGCCCCCAGCACTGGAGGGGGGGGTCTTGTTCAATCCTGCAGGGTGGGGAGGTCGGTGCCTTCCTGGCCTCCACTGTGCTGTTGGCACAGCGTTCTGCCCCACCCCCGGCTGACTGGCCTGCCCCAGGGGATGGGGTGGCTTGCCTCCAGGCCGTGGGGAACAGCGGTCACGTGCTGGCCCACCCTGCCCCCTGGGGCGGACCAGCCGGCAGGGGTGGGGCGGGCCAGGACTCTGTGCTGTGAGTGCAGTGGAGGCCAGGAGGGTGGCCTCTGGCCCTGGCCCTTCCCCCCGCAGTGTTGAACGGGGCCCTGCCTCCAGCACCAGGGGCTGCATGGCTGCCCCCACCATTCTGGCCCATGTGGGAGGAGGGTGGGAGCACTGGGTGGTGCCTTGAAAGTGGGGAGCCTGGACTGGTGCCCCTCAAGTCTGGCCTGGAGCCTTCCTGAAGCCTGGTGCCCAGGGACTTGGGCAACCACCTGCGCTCTGCCCCCCCATCTCTGCCATGCCACTAGGGGGAGCTGAGGGCCTGTGGACTTGCATGGTGCCTGTCCTTGGCTCCCTGTGGGCTGGGGCTCAGCACGTCTCAGTGCTTCCTTCCCTGGGTGCAGGGTTCAGCTTGGAGAACACGGGGAGAGGTTATTTGCAGCTCTGGGTGCATCTGGGTGGCATCTGGCTGCAGGCAGGTTTGCAGGGTGGCAGTTAGGAAATAGATGTTCCAGCAGTTCCTTCCCTGGCTGCAGCTTTGCAAATCTCCCTGCAGCCAAGGTCCCTCTTCCAAAGTATGTTGTTAATAATCAGCATGGTATTGACAATATCCGAATCACATTAACAATAAAGTCACTTGGACGGGATTGGTTCCTGGTCAAATGTTGCTATTAACCAGAAGTTGTCATAAGAACAGCCAGACTGGGTCAGAGCAAGAGTCCGTCTAGCCTCATATCCTGTTTTCTGACAGTGGCCAATTCCAGATGTTCCAGAGGGAACGAACAGAAGAGGCAATCATCAAGTGATCCATCCAGGCGGCCATTCCCGGCCTCTAGCAGGCAGCAGTCCCTGGCTAATAGCCAGTGACGGACCTATCCTCCATGACCGTATCTAGTTCTTTTTGAACCCCATTGTAGTCCTGTCCTTCACAACATCCTCTGGCAAGGAGTTCCACAGGTTGACTGTGCACTGTGTAAATAAATGCTTCCTTTTGTTCTTCTAAAACCTACTGCCTATTGTCAATATCCAGGGGTCTTACCTGTTCTTTGTAACATACAGCCTGTGATGGGTGTCTCTCTGTTCCTCCCAGGGGTGCACAGTTATCCGCTACACAGCTCCATGGCCGATGGTATTTTTCGCAGAATCCTTTGGCATCAGATACCTCCAGACGCCAGCTAGAAAACTCCTGGAGCTGCTCTTTGATTATAAAATTGAAAAGAAACCGCTGCTGTTCCATGTGTTCAGCAATGGCGGGGTCATGCTTTACCGCTACATCCTGGACCTGATTCACACACATGGGCAGTTCAGGAACCTCAAGGTGGTGGGCACTGTTTTTGATAGTGCCCCAGGTAGCAGAAACATAATGGGAGGCCTGCGAGCATTGGCAGCTGTCCTGCAATCCACTAACGTGCTCCTCAAGTACGGCCTCTTGCTTGTCTTCGCTGTCCTGGCTGTGGTGCTGCGCGTCCTGCTGTATCCACTGACTCGCTTCTTCCATGAGAGCCATTATGATGCCTTGCTGAAAGGGCCTTCACGGTGGCCTGAGCTTTATCTCTACTCCAAGGGGGACAAAATCATTCTGGCCAGTGACATAGAGCGCATGGTTGAGGCGCGGCGGCAACACAACGTTTCAGTGAAAGCTGTGGACTTTTCCGACTCGGCTCATGTCAGTCACCTGAAGGCATATCCCACCTATTATGCCAGCCTGTGCACCTCTTTCATGTGTGATTGTGCTGGATGCTCATAAATTTCACCAGGGTCGAGGCAGAAAGTGCCTGTGTGTGCTCCCTTTGCTGAGACCACACGGGAGACAAACTGCTCTCTCTCTTTCCAACATCTTCCTGCTTGCAATAAAATCCTAACCCTACTACACTTCCTCAGAGGTTGAAGGTGCAGACTTGCTGATTTCTCAATATATAGTACATTCAAAACAACCTGGACACACGGGAGAAAGGGGCTGAAGTAATTAGGATGAAATTTAGTAAGGACAAATGCAAAGGACTCTCTTTAGGAAGGAACACTCAGTTGCAGGCATGGGAAATGACTGCCTAGAAGGGAGTACTGTGAAGAAGGATCGGGTGGTTATAGTGGATCAGAAGCTAAATATGAGCCAATAGCGTAATACTTACAAAAAGAAAAAGTGAACACTACTCTGGGCTGTATTAGCAAGAGTGTTGTAAGCAAGACATGAGAAGTAATTTTTCCATTCTACTCTGATCCCAGGCCTCAGCTGTAGTATTGTGTCCAGTCCTGGGAGTCACTTTTCGAGAGATGTGGACAAATTGGAAAAAGCCTAGAAAAGAGCGACCAAACCTGACAGGTCTAGAAAACATGGCCTCTGGGGGAAGATTGGAAAAGATTGGAGTGGAAAAGACTGAAGGGTAGTAGGAGAACAGTTTTCAAGTACAAGGGTGTTACAAGGAGGGGAGAAATTGTTCTAATCCCTGATCATAGGACAAGAGCGATGGGTTTAAATTACAGGAAGGGTTGTTTAGATTTGACATTGGGAAAAGCTTCCTCCATCTCAGGGTGGTTAATCCCTGGAATAAGTTGCCTGGGGAGGCTGGAGACATTGATGGAGACTTCTAAGAGCAGGTTGGACAGATACCAGTCAGGGATGGTCTAGATAATAGTTGGTCCTGCCTAAAGTGCAGGGGATTGGACTAAAGACCTCTTGAGGTCCCCTCCTGTTCTGCGTTTCTACAGTTCTGTGGGTTTTGTTAAATCGTGTGTCTGGGAATGCAGGGAAGTCACTTTGGTTATCTGTAACCCTGAGTGCTATTTCCCTGCCTGCCTGTATCCAAGGACTCTGTTGCTTTCTCTTTGATCCGGTAGGGGAGAGCCTTCATTACCAACTAGCAGTGTTCCCTCTAAGCTGCGCGGGTGTGCGGCCGCGAGGAACCCCCGCGCAGCCCGGCAGCCCCCGCTGCTCCCTCCAACCCCTGGGGCAGCCGCTTTGCCGCGGCACACCCGGCCTGCGCCCGGCCTCTGGGCTGGCCCTCCCCGCCCCCAGGGTGGGACAGGCAGGCTCAGGCTCGGGTCAGGAGCGCGGGCCTGCCTGCCTGCCCCACGCAGCTGGGCCAGAGGGGTGGCTGCGGCAGCGGCGGGCTCCCGGGCTCCCACCCACCGACCGCCTCCTTCCCGGGGCCGGGCTAATCCACGGCCTCGGCCTCCCAGCACCGGGCCGGGATCAGCCTCCGGGGCTGGGGCATGCTCCCCCCCCCACCGGCGGCTTCCCAGGGCCGCGGTAGGGTCCTCCCCTGCCAGCGGCCTTGGCTTGCTTCTTTCTTTCTTTCTTTCTTTCTTTCTTTCTTTCTTTCTTTCTTTCTTTGCCTGCCTTCTTTTTTCTTTCTTCCTCTCTTTCTTTCTCTTTTTTCCTTGTCTTCCTTTTTCTTTCCTTTTTTCTTTCTCTTCTTTCCTTCCTCTTTCTTCTTTCTCTTTCTTTCCTTTTTTTCTTTCTCTTCTTTCCTTCCTCTTTCTTCTTTCTCTTTCTTTCCTTTTTTTCTTTCTCTTTCTTTCCTTCCTCTTTCTTCTTTCTCTGCCTTCTTTTTTCTTTCTTTCTTTCCTCTTCCTTCCTTCCTTTTCCTGTTTCCTCTTCTTTCCTTCTTTCTCTCTTTCTTTGCTTCCTTCCTTCCTTTCTCTTCCTTCTCTTTTTTCTTTCTCTCTTTCTTTCCTTCTTTCTTTCATTCTCTTCCTTTCTCTTCCTTCCTTCTTTCTCTTCCTTCCTTCCTTCTTTTTTCTTTCTTCCTCTCTCTCTTTCTTTCTCTTCTTTCCTTCCTCTTTCTTCTTTCTCTTCCTTCTTTCCTCTTCTTTCCTTCTTTCTTTTTCTCTTCCTTCCTTTTTCTCTCTCTCTTCCTTCCTTTTTCTCTCTTTTCCTTCCTTCCTTCCTTCCTTCCTTCCTTCCTTCCTTCCTTCCTTTTTTAAAAAGACCTTTTAAAAATTAATTTTAAATAAAAACCTTTCTAAAAATTAAATTTCAATTCAAAATTCATTCAAATTCAATTAAACACAATTAATTCTATTTACAATTACTTTAACTTCAATTAATGCCTATAATTTCTGTTGTGTGAGTTTACACAAAAATTTTATTCAGAAAAAGTTTTGCACACGGCTTGAAAATTTTGCACACAAGCCGCCAAACCTTAGAAGGAACATTGCCAACTAGCATCATTTGTCACAATCCAGAAAGCTTGTGAGCTAATCTACACCCAGGGACTCTTCTTTTGATAGCAAGCTACTGTCTGTAGCACTCTGGTTAGAGTCATTCACGTGGCCAAGGCTGTATTTGTGTTTCTGAACAGCCGACCAAGGAGGTGTAGAGTTGTGAAAGCTCCCCTTTAAGAAAGGTTATTAAACTAACCAACACTTGTCTCAGCACTGGCTTCCGTAGGGGCAACTTTTATAGAACCCTTTACTGCATTCCCCTGAATACCCTGGGGCATTAGCACAATCACGCTCGCCTAGGAAATGTAATGCTCAGGTTTGTTGACTATACCCTGCGGTGTCCATTTAAGGGTGGCTATTCCCAACATGGCCAATAGGTGCAGCACTAAGCTCACCGTTTGCTTTATTGGCTGTAGAGAAATCTGCTGAAACCTGTAAGAAAAACAAGGAGTCTGGCACTTTTAAAGACTAACAGATTTAGTTTTCGCATGAGCTCTCGTGGGCAAAGTCCCACTTTCTTAGATGCCAGAGGAGGAAAAAAAAGTTTTTTCTCCACACCTGCATCCAACGAAGTGGGATTCACCCATGAGAGCTCATGTGAAAAATAAATGTGTTAGTCTTTAAAAGTGCCACAGGACTCCTTGCTGATTTTGCTGAACTAGACTAACCTGGCTATCCCTCTGGAACTATTTATGAGATGTTCTCTGATTCATAAACCCTATTTAAAATTAAGGATTAATGTGCCTCCCCATGCCTTTGGACAATGGGCAAACATATCAAGCCCAGAATAATCTGTAAGCATAAAGCTTCAGCAACCTGCTCATTTTCCACCTGCATGAGGGATGTATAGTGTTAGTGAGGATCAAGTGTGGTACGTTATCCAGCATAATGCACGGCTTCAAATAATCAGTTTTGTCTCTTGCCTTTTTCTCTGCAGTCTAATACTTTCTGCCCTCCTGTGTGCCTGCTGTAGTGTGAGTCAGAGAGTTGTGGTGAGTGGCGGGGGCATTCCAATGCTAAACAGCTCACAGGTGAGAAACGTTTTGGCGTGATCCACCTTATTTCCCAGTGGGCATCTGTCCACCTTTCAGACCTGCCACACAACCGGGGCCTGCTGTCAGCCGGCACTAATGGTTAGCCCGACCTCACAACAGGAGGTGCAGATGCCAGCGGTCTGGCAGAACTGGGAGACCCTCTGCTGTATTGTAGATTAGGGCAGGAGGTACGCAGGAGAGGTCAGGGCTTAAATACAACGGTTAGATTCCACTGCTATTCACAAGGCTCCTGCTCAACTGCCTGACCCTGAAGGCACCTAAATTCCCTAAGTCCCCGAGGCACCTACATTTCTGCTGGGGGGTCTTGCACATGGACGCCGCTGTCCAGCACATGATCACCCAGCTCCTGGCCTTACCTGTGCCTCAGTCCCTTCGGGATTCACGAAGTAGGATCTGCCCTGCGGGTCTCACCTGAAGGGCCCTGCTCAGTGGGTCTTCGAGTATGTCTGCTGAATTGGACTCTGCACAGAACAGGCAGAGGAAAAGGGGGTGATCACCAGTCTCCCCAGTGGGTACGGGACAGCGAGTGCTGTTAGTGTCCTGCTGCGGTGAGCTCCTAATTTACCTACAAACTGAGACCCAAAGCAATTCTTTGCACTCGAATGGGCCCAGCTGCAGATCAGACCTGTCACATCAGGGCTGTGGTAGGCTGGAGCTCTCTAGAGGCCCATGACAGTAACACGGATGGTTCTATTTTGATTCATTTCACAAGCACCCACCTATCACTCAGATGCATAAATCGCAGCACGCCTATGTCCAGCAGTTCTTTGGCTGTCTCTTCCGCCAGTCATTCCAGGCACGGCGTTTCCTTTAGAGCCAGCGACGAAGTTAGAAAACCTTTCAACAGGAGCCAGTTTGGACTGGTAAAAATGGTATGTAACCCATGGTGACTGAGTAAGTGGGTGCTGTTGGCCAGCTTAGGAGGAAGAGGGGGATATATGCTCTTAGCCCTTGAATGGTCGATTCTGGTCCTAAAGAAGGCTTCTCTTGAGAGGGTACCACCTGTTAGAGTCCTCAGGAGTTCTGTGTTGATTAACACTTTTCGACTCTGCAGACCAGGGTGTTGCTTGGTTCAGCTTACCAGGGAAATGGTGCTGTCAAGCTGGACGTTAGCGCCATTCGTATCCACAGAAATTGACACAAATGGCTGTCCTGCCGAGCTGATCATGCAGTGCAGAATGGAATGAAACAGCAAAAGGCATTCCCTGGAAATTAGCCACGTAAAGCGTTCTGATGCCGGCTTCTGGCCTGTGCTCTCACTCGTTCACATTTTATGACCATCCATTCACCCAGGCTTTTGGTAGGAGAGGTGGATGGGCAATCCAGCTCAGATTTCCTTATTTGGTGAGGTGTTTAATGTATAAATGTTAAAGCTCAACTGAAGCTGGATGCAGGGAATTCCTGTGGGATCTAGCCTAATATTCATGTAATAGTCATATAATCATGTTGTCGTCCAATTACTAACAGGCCCTGGAGTTTATGACAATATGCTTCATGCACCAACACTTTTTAAGCATTGTTCTCATGCTTATCATTGTTTTGATATAAGAACATGATCCAGCAAAACACTTGAATGTGAGCGTAACTATAGGCACGTGATAAATCCCATTGAAGTCGAGGTAAGCGTGTGTATGAGTCCTTTGCTAAATCAGAACTGAAGTCTGTAAATTGCCATGGAACCAGCAGAGCATGCACTGTAGATACTGTAGTAATAATAAAAAATGGATTGAGTTTTGATTTGTGGAAAGGTGAAAGTCAGGATTTAAAATAAGGGAAATATACGAAGATTAACCTATACACACAACCTGTAAAGGACTTCTGAAAGGTTTTCTGTTGCATTCCCTTCTTCCCAAACTGCCTTTTGTCATGATAAATAAATGTGTTAGTCTTTACAAGTGCTCCAGGACTCCTTGTTTGTTTTGCTGAACTAGACTGACACGGCTCCCCCTCTGGGACTTGTCTATTTGGACAGTAAACTCTGTGGACTGAGGCCCTGTCTTCATATGTTTCTGGGCTATATAAATAATTAATAAAAGATAAATCCTGGATGACCAAAAACCTGTATAAGCCCCCAACAAAGCAAAGCACTCCCACGCACACACAATTCCCCCCCCCCCCCCGGGCCCCTCCCCCCCCCCGGGAGAGGGTTAGAGAAGGAAGGAACCAAGCATGGCAGATCTTCATCGTGTTGCTTAAGGTGCGGCTGGAAGGTGCCCAGAGACGCTGGTGAGGGTGGCATGAGCCCCCCTACAGAACAGAACGGTGGTGATGTACAATAAAGGGCATTTATTTAAAAGATACCTGTTGTTCCATGAAATCAGCACCAGATGGCGGCACTACACCTTCTATTTCTCCTCTTCAACAAACAAGGCGTCCTGGGGCACATTTAAAGACTAACAGATGTATTTTGTGGGAGAAAATCCCACTTCCTCAGACACTTGAAGATGGGTAACTTACAGAATGGGAGGAAATTAAGTGAAGGGAAGTGTATGATACGGGATCAGCTCAGGCTGTAACAGCAAATCAAAGCAGTTGTTAGATTCGAACTGGAGAACAGCACATAGCGGGAGGTGAGGTCAAATCACCTGTAGTAATAAGAAAAGAACCCGAGATCCCTATTGAACCCTAAGACAACGGTGTCAAATCTGCATAGGACCTCCTGTCTTTCATGTGATTGACAGTGTTGTTATAATCAATTTTTCTGCAAGTCAGATATAAAAAAAGTTTGATAACATTCGTACGGTGCCCCTTGCGAGGTCATCGGCTTTCCTTTTGTATCTGAGTAGCTCTTTGGCAACAGAGCTCTACAGATGTCACGTGTGCAGGCTGAAACTGGAAAGGTTTATGAGGGGCAAATAAAACACGGGCCCTCTCCAGACCCACCATGCTACCCACAGGGTCTGGGGCAATGATATGCAATGGGTGCTCAATCCACTGCACAACAGGCCCTGTCCATTGGCAAATCTGGATTCAAAACTGTCGGGGCAGGCTTTGAACTGGGGAAGAGTTGGGAAGGTTTCACGTTGCACAGGAAATTGAGCCTGCATGTTCACCACGGAGAATAAGAAAGGTGGAATTGCCCTGAACTAAGGAGCAGAGGAACTGAGAAGATGGGGGTGTTTAACTTAGAGGAGAGATGATCACAAGGGGCCATGATAATAGTGAATGGTCTGGAGACGGTAGATCAGAAGCTTGCAGCGCAAGAGCCAGGGGACATTCAATGAAATGGAAACGTGGCAAATTTAACCGAATAAACAGAGGCAATTTCCCACACAACGCAAACGTGGCTTGTGGAACTCGCTGCCATGGTATCTCGCTGAGGTCGAGAACTTAGCATGGTTTTAAAAAGGAGTTTCTTGTGCCTTTGGCAAATCCATCTGTTGATGCCCCTGGCTGTGTCTGGGGTTGCGCACTGGGTAACTCGGGGGGGGGGGTGGAAGGCCACAGTGTCGATGAATCCCCTTCGCTCCAGACTCGGACACAGCTGGGACATAACTGGCACCCAACAATCCCAACAACAGCCCCATATAAGGATGTTCCCCGGTTGCAGGAACTGATTACCTGTTCCTCATAACGAAATAACAGTACCAGTCTCAGCCGGTCTCTGCTTGCAATTATAACATAGCCTTGAAAGCTTGGTTCTCACCCAAAGAGGAGGGGGGTGGGATCTTTTCACATACACAGCAAAAAAAAAAAAAAACTATATAAAAGTTATTGTAACCGAGTGGGGGCGCACATGATTTGAGACGTGCCTGTCTCCGTGTGCCTGCTTGAGATCTCAAATAAATCTTAGTGTGCTTCTCCGCCCTGGTGTGATTATTGGTGCTGCGCACTCCGGGCAACGAACCCACTGTTGCTAGCTTGCCCCTGCCTGTCTTCAGGCGTTCACCTGCAACACATCTGCTAGTGATGAGTGTCCGAGGCAGGATTCTGGATTCTCATCAGTCAGTCTGGCAACCCCGGTGTTCCGGGAAAAAAAATGTCTTTTAATGGAAAAAGTGCCTTTTTGCAAATGCGAGGAGCTGGCAAAGCCACACGAAGAATTACAAGTAGTGCTAAAAAGGGAGATGGCGGCTTAGTGGGCATAGCTGGGATAGTCTTGTGCCTTGCCTGCATCTGAAAGTCATTTCAGGTTGTGGCTCCCTGCCTTGACTAATCAGGAGCAAGGGCCCAAAGCCAGGCATCCACACGGCTTTGTTTAAGACACTTTCCTTTTGCCTCATCAGGTCCACACAGCGCTGCGCTGTGTCTGAATAAATACACGGTATTCTGGGCAGATAGCGGAAAGCTGAGGGCAGCGGGAACACCAGCCACAGAACTGTAAATGCAACACACCGTGCCAAACCATGCTGCATCTGAGACGGGCCAAGGCCGCACAGTGTGAAGTGCCCCAGCGCTCGTCTCTTGTATGGCAGATTAGCTTGGAAGGGACTCAGGGTCTGACACACTGGGCTCTGCGTGCGAAGAGGGGACCAGTTTCAGAAGCACTTGTAGACATCCGTGGATTTGATGCCCTCTTCCTGAGTCTCTCTGGTGAGGCTCGTTTGACAGGACAGAGCTGCACAACATGGTGCAAAGTCACAGCCAGGGGACACACGAGGTATTTAGGGGCCTGACAGCTACTGAGATCAATGGGGGTTAGGTACTAAATATTTTTGTGACCCCCTCCCCGCCAGGAGAGATGGGAATTACTTGGGATGGCAGAGGGTCTGACTTGGTACCAGGGGCTGTAATGGGATGACAGCATGAAAAGGAACATGGCAGCTGAATATTGGGGAGAATATGTTTGCAGGTATGTCTCCAGCATTGACAGGTGGTGCGCGGTGGGGGCGCTCCCGCGTCACGGCATGGGTGGCAGCCTCACTGCCTAGCCCTGGAGTCCTGCAGGAGCCCGGGGAAGGACTGGTTTGTCGGGTGCAGGGGGGATTAGCTGGCACAGAACCGTTTTCTCCGTCTCCGTACATGAGGATTTTGTTCCTGTTTGGGAAGGGCTCACTGTGTCCGTGTCTGAGCGTGTGTAGTGCATGCACGTCTGGTTGGGCAGGCATGGGTGTGCATTTAGGGGTGTGTGTGCTTTTGTGGGGATGGCTGTGTGTGCAAGGAGCACAGTGAGTGTGGAGTCCCAGAAAACACAGACCCCTCCCCGCATGACTTCTTGAGATTCTGAAATTAACAGCCATCATTTCCGCTTTCATTTGCTTTGGAAGGAAACCTCGAGGCCAGGCTTGGAAGAACAGAGGAGGCCTGACGTGTAGGGGGAGCGGAAGGGCTGGGGTGTGCGGGGCAGGCAGGCGGGAACCGAACAGTATTAGCAGAGCAGGTGTGGGGAGGGCTGGCCAGAAACAGCAGGGAGGCTGCAGGCTAGGATCCAGGGGCAAATGAACCCCACTCCTGGTTGCAGCTCCCCGAAGTCCCACTGTCTGCTGTGCTCCGGCAGGTACGTGCCCTCACGCCTCAGCACCTCGCCGACCCCCGACCTCCTGCTTTGATTAACGAGCTGACAATAGCGTATTGATAAGGAATTAACCTTGGGCCCTTCCTGCCTGCGTGTCAATAGACCAGGAGCCAAGTACATGCATTGGATTGGAAATCTGTGCTTAGCCGGTGCACACTGATGCGTGAGCCCATGAAGCCGGGGTCTGGGGCCAGGGCTTGGGAGGGCTTGAATTCAAGTCTGGCGTGACATGCATGGGAATTAAGTCATTCTCCTCTCTCCCGCCCGCCAGGGAGCTCCCCAGACTCAGCACAGGTACTCCTTGTTCCTCTGGGGATCAGGCTCCGTACCCTACCTGAGCGTAGCGCTGGCGAATCCCCACGTGTATATAAACAAATACACGGGAACTGTCTTCACCCACCACTGATGTGCAGCCACCTCTGGGCTGGAGTGCAGTGGGGATTAAGAGCAGAGGTGGCCTTAGGCAATCAGGGGGCCTAGGCGAAGGCCCATTGTGGGGACCCTGATAGGCCCCCTGGCCTCCCCCAGCTCCCCACTGCTGGCTACCCCACTGTCTTGGCCCTCCCCCTGCAGCCCCCAGCTCCTCGCCGCTCACCCCCCATCTGCAGCCCAGATCCCCCCTCGTGGCCCTGGCCCCCCTCACGGCCCCAGCTCCCCACTGCCGGCCCCAGGGCCAGCTCCTCCTGCTGCTGCCTACTGAGGCAGACATGGCTTTTGGGGTCGGCAAAGCAGGCGAAGGGGCCCCTTACTGCTTGGAGCCCCACGCGTGCGCCTGCTTTGCCCACCCGCCTCTGATTCAGCGCTGTGCGGAGACACTGCACATTTCAGAGCAGGAAGCAGAGAATCCTGTACCAGTCAGAAGTGCGGGGGGATTTAGGGAGGCCGAAGGCAGCGCCAGGGCTCTGAGGATCACTTGCCTGGGCTGAGCATTGGGGTCTGCCCTGGGCACGGCCCTCAGGTGTCTGAGGCTGGCTGGGTCCGACTTTCTGGTCTGTCACCTACACTGGGAGCTCACTTACATCCCTCTGCACCGGAGCTCAGCTGCGTCCCTTCCAAAGCACGGAAACTCACCCCCATTTAGCCCCCAGCTTGGAAACCTCAGCCCACCAGCCAGCAATGATGGCCTCCCTTGGAATCTGGTGCCTCGATCAGCCAGAGGAACAACGGGTGAATTCCCGGTTCTCCTCTCCCAGCCTGGCGTGGAGCGCGCCTTGCAAAGGCCAAGGCTGGGCCACTGAGCCAGTCCTTGGTCCCAGCAGCTGCAGCAGAAACCCCAGCGGTTCCCCCACCAGCGCCTGCGACAGGTCCTTGGGTTGGTTGTTTATGTTATGGTAGGGCCTACAGGGATGCCGGGACGGGCGCTGTAGGAACACACTGTAGAGTTGGGCAGCCACCTGCAGACCCACCGCCCAGTCACTGCCGGCTGACCATGGCTTTTCCCCACCACAAAACGAGCTTCTTCGTTTGCCCGGGTGCTTGCTCGGGGCCAAAGGTCTGGCCCGGGCACTGGGCCCCGGGCCCCATCCAGCCCAGGACTCCACTTGGCGGCCGGTTTGGTTAATGAAGTGTTTTGCCTAATGGGACTGCCTTATTTCCATAACAAACTGGCGGACTGTCCCCAGCCCAGCTCCCTCATTCATTACTGTTAATTAGATATGGATCCCCCAGAAGGCGGCGCGAGGTGATGGACGACCCCTTGACACGCACTATTACACATTAGCATTTGCTCAATACACTCGATATATCACAGCCCTCCACTTTTTAAAGCTATTTTAAATAAAATATTAGCAGCCCATTGGGGAGAGTCCTGCCCTCAGCCAGGCCCCATGTCCCCCGCCTGGCCTGGATGCAGTTAGCTCCTCGTCTTCCACCTTCTGCAGCCAAGCTGAGCTCGGTGCCCAGGGACCACGAACATCCCTTCTTCCCATTCCTGCTTGCCTCAGAGCTCTTCCTCCGTCCCCCTTTCTGACCCTCCTTCCTGGCCTGGAGCGCCTCCCTCCCAGGCTGGCGAAAGGGGTCAGCACTGGATTCCTGTCTCCCCCCCATGCCTTGGCTCGTGACGCCCTTTGATCCTTGTTCCCTGCTGAGGGGACACGGATGGGAATGTTCCTCCCAGCAAACTGGACCGAGAACCCACCAGCTCGTTTCACCAAGGGACCATCAGGCTTGCGGTGACAGAGACCCACACCGGATGCAAATTGACGGCTTGGAGGCGGACACCTCTGCGCTCCCCTTTCGCTCAGGCCAGAGCGGCCCCTGCACGGAGCACATCTTTCACCTCTTGGGGAAGCCAGACCTGTGCTGTCCAGATGGAAACCCAGAGCAATTTATAAGCCAGGGCCAGCTGCAAGAAGGAAGGCTGCACCCACAAGCCAAGTGCCAGCCCCCCTCCCCCCCCCAGTCCATGCCAAGAGTGGCTGGCAGGTCAGGCAAGGCAGAAAAGGCACTGGGTATGACATTGGAAAGAAGAGGCCCAGATATCACTGAGGCAGTGTTATTTAATGTTTTCCTCAAAGCTCCAGCTCCTGGAGTCTTGTGATGACATGAGCATCCCAGCTTGCATTCTGTTAAAAAGGGAGCTCCTAACCATCCTCGGCATGAGGATCCACGACGGCCCAGAAACCAGGAAATAACCCCCCCACCCCAATGTTTATTATTGCAAAAGCTTTGTGAATCTCAAATCAGTCTCATGATTTGGGGGGGGGGGGGTCTGGCTCCTGATTTCTGCATGCTAGCGAGAAATCCCTGCAAAGAAGAGACTTGAGTCCAGCGGGGTGGCTGGAAGGGCAGGGGAACGTGGCGCAAAATGCTCTGAATAGCGGCTACTGAGAACAGCAGTGGAGCTACAGGACAACACCTGCCCAACTTAGCGCCCCTTTGCTGAGCCCCCTCCATGCCCCGGTTAGCAGAATAGGAAGGATTCAGATGACCCTCATCACTTCGTCTTTCTGCCCATTTGCTTTTTGCCCAGGGGCCTGTTTTCCCTCCATGTTTCTGGTCTGCTGCACAGGCTAGTTTTCACACACTAGCTCAGTGCAGCTGGCGAGGCCTCGCAAATGCTGCACAGGAGAGTTTAAACTGGAACAAATAGTACTCAGAATGAAATCAGGCAATTACAACTGAAATTAAAAGAGTCTGAAATCACATCTATTCATATTGTACTGGGTATGTGCCTGCCCTCTACTGCATAGAGTCAGACAGATCATCTGTGTGTCATGAGCCCTATACCGCAAAAAGCAAAGAGAGATTCTCCTTGTCCTCAGAGCGTATGCTTTTGGAGCAGGGAGCTCTGCACTCTTATCGCTGCTGTCCGGGCAGTTCTGAGTGGCCACAGACTACAGCCTGGCCACAGCTGAGAAGTCCTGGCTGGCTGTGGGCTTGGCACAAAGCTTCTCATTCACAGCGCTAGTGACGGAAAGCCACTCCTGTCACATGACATGAGTTGGAGGGTCTCAGCCCTGGTGTCCTCCTCAAACACCAGTAAATATTTTGCAGGCACCCTGGTTGGCATTCTCAGCTGAGAGCCCTTGGAGTGAAGGGGCTGCGGAGAATGGGTGACCCTCTGGGCAGGGCTGGGCACGCAGCCCCTGTCCCCTGCAGTGCTGGCTAAATTAGGTATTTAGCTGGCCTCCGTTATCACAGCCTCTGAGCATATTTATCCTCTTGTCCCGAGGGGCAGGGCCATTCTCCCCTCAGCATGGCTGGGACTTGAGGCACCTGGGGGCTAAGTGGCCTGGCCAAGGTCACACGCAGTCTGTGGCAGAGCAGCTCCTGAGTCCCTGCTGCCCTGGTCCGTCCCAGGCTCTCAGACCAGCTCCTTTCGGATCACTAAACTCGCCGCACTCAGTTACGGTGTGCCACTCTCCCGGTTCTGGGCTTGCCCGGCAACGTTTCTCCCCAGGGACACAGCCCAGCTACGGCACCCTCTCCTGCGCGATCCCAGCGACCCTCTGCCCCCTCCATCGCGCCAACGCTCTCCAAGGGCTTGGCGAACAGCGGAGCAACGCCACAGCCCCCTCTGAGGGCGATTGCCCGGTGGGGGAAACTGAGGCACAGAACAGTTTAAAGTGACTTGCTCGAGGGCACCTGGTGAGTCAGCATCAGGCTGGGAACAGAACCACGGAGTCCAGGCTTCTCCCCGAGTGCCATCCAACAACAGGATCCAGGCGTCTCACTGCCCAATCCCCCGCTGCACGGACCACTGGATCCCACGGGGCGCCCCTGGCCCTCAGTTTGGGTCTGGTGTGACAACCGGCCTCCAGCCAGCAGGCGAGGGGGCTGGGAGGGGCGCTGATGCCAGATCCCACTGTGGGCCTCCTGGCTCGCACAGCCCAGGCAAGAGCAGAAATCGGGCAACTGTTCCCCCCAGCCATGGTGTGAGCGACCGCTGGCCCAGACGGGGGCTGCACCGGAGGCGGGGGAATGGGGCGAGTGGGGGGCCCGTCTGCACAATGTTTGTAAACTAGCAAGTGTGGCGCCCACGCCAATGACCTCCAGCCCCGGCCGCCCAGCCTGCTCCTCGCAGCCCAGGCACTTAGCCCCGGGGCGGGGGGGTAACTCTACACCAGGGCCTGGGGCTCCTAATGCAGGCGTATAGATCTGTTTGGGCTGCACCTGCCCCCAGGCCGGGGAAACGACAAAATAATGCAGCTGCTCTGACTTCATTACCGGGGTGTTTAACAAACCTGACACCCACCCCCGCCCCGTCAGCGGGCACTAATCGCTGCCCTCCCCGGGCCCTATCGCCAGGGGCAGAGGTCAGCCGGGGCACACACACGCCGGTCAATTGTAATCGGGTTCGCATCGCTCGCCTGGGATCGGGGCGCAGGAGAGGCCAAAGCCACGTGGACGGGCCTGTGCCAGCTCCCGGGGAATGGCTGGGGCCGTGATCGGGGCAGGGACCCATGCCGAGGACAGCAGCACTCCGGGGTGTGTTCGCCCTTCGCCCATCGACACCGCCAGGGACCCCGGGTGCCAACCGCACCACTGACCCCTCAGCATCCTGTCGCCTGCCCCGTGCCCAGGGCGCCTGGGAAGAGCTGGCTCGGAGGAAGGATGGAGGGGGCAGATGTGAGGCTGAGAAGCAAGGGGCAGCTGGTTCCCCGGCAGGGGCCCATTCCACCTGGGGAACCCCCCCTCCGGCTCCCCGTGGGCTTGCAAACTGAGTCCTCACCAGCGGAACTGCCAGGGGGCTGCGACTGCCAGCTTCTGGTGCCCCCCATTGGGACTCGCGGGGCCCACCTCTCTGCTCCCACCCCTCGGGG
>ML685977.1:97106-187205 GCA_007922175.1 Pelusios castaneus
CGGGGGGCCCACCTCTCTGCTCCCACCCCTCGGGGGGCCACCTCCCCTGCTCTGGGTGTTCCTGAAGTCAGCCCCTTGGCTCACTCACACTCCCATCTGACACCCGGTTCCAGCCCCACCCGCTCCCGGGAGACGGTCCCTCGGTGTGTGGGCGCAGACCGGGGCAGCCCCAGGCTGGCAGTTCTGCGGCAGGGGCGAGCGGGAATTTAGGGGTCAGTGAGCGGTGCCAGCTGGGACCCGGACAGGCGAGGGCTGCCATGGGACCCCCCCAGCCCCGCCTGACGACGGCTGCATCTGGCCGTGTCACCGCATGTCAGAGTGTGTCCGTCCCGCTGTACCTGGGTCACTAGGGCCAATGTCCAATGGACCCCCCCCATGGGTGTCTTGACACTGTGGGCCCAGTGGGGAGCACAGCCCCCCCCCACCCCCCCCCCCGGCGGGGCAGCTCAGCTCTTTGGGCATCTGGCCCAGGTCAGCGTGCGACTGTCGCCGTGTCGCTCGCACAAGGAGACCTGCCGCCCCGTGGCCCGGGTGAGGGGCGCACGCCGGGCTCAGCAGGCTGCGCTGGGTGTTGCTGCTCCGGGTGTGGCCGTGCGCCAGGGGCCCTGCTGGAGAGGCCTCCACCCGGATCGGGGCCAGGGCCCGCTCAGCCAGGCTGGGCAGGAGGGGCTTTGAGCCACCCCTGATCTGTCATGGCCCCAGGGCCCAGCGCTGTGACTGACCCCCTGCCTGGCAGCCCGTCCCCATCTCGCACAGGCCTGGCCCGGGTCGGGGAACACCAGGGTCCGGCAGGGAGCCGCATGGGGCTGGACAGCCCTGCGCAGGGAGAGGTGTGGGGGACGCAGCGGAGGAGCGCCCCACGCTGGGGCAATGCTGACCCCAGTCTCAGCAGGTGGTGGCTGATCTCTGGGCCGTGCTCGGCCCTGTACGATCTAAAACGACTTCCCTTGTCCTGCTCCCTCAGAGACGGGCATTACCGCCAGGATCGTGGCCACACGCCAGGAATCCCCCCCCGCAGCCTTTTGTAGTTGCCGCTGAATACGGGATTTTCCCCCTTGTTTTCCTGAACTATTTAGCAGTATTGATGTTTGACCAGCGGCCTCATCCCGCGCCAGGGGGGGCTGCACATGTGTGATGGGGCACGTGAGCTCAGAACAAACAGCTGCCCCCCCAGCCCCGTGGGAGCGGGGCACACCGACGTGCTAACGTGCAGGGTGCCCCCCCCCCATGCTTAGCATCGCCATGTGGCTTTCGCACAGTGACGCAGAGGCAGCAACAGCATTTCTGCATCTGGCCCTGCGGCTCCGTCTCTGCAGCAAAGGCCCTTTTCACCCGGTGCTTGCCCCCCCCCTGGGCCCCCCCCCCCGCAGATGTACCAGCACCTTCTCCAACGGCACTCAGCGTGGTCACTGCGCGGGGCCTGGCCGGCAGGACGCCTGGGTTCCCTCCTGAGCTTTGCGGTCTGTTGTCTGCACTCAGTGCAGGGGACAGAAAGCAGGACCTCAGAGCGCCAATCTAACGCTGACCCTGGCGTCCCCAGCACCATGTACTGCAGCCGCCCTCCCACTCGCTCGGTGCCTCAGTTTCTCTGCCTGTAAAGGCCACGACAGGCCAGCTGGGCGCTGCGCCGTTTCTCCTCGCGGCTGGGCTGGCCCAGGATTGCTGGGCTCTGCTTATTTACGAGAAGAAACAGCCCAAATTCTCCTGCAGCCGCTGATGGGTGAACGAACGGGCCAGGCTCCGGTGCCACTTGTAATACCCGCTCCTGCCAGCAGATGCCAGCAACCCCCCACCTGCCGGCAGCAGCTGATTGTACAGACCGGGCGGCGCCAAGGCCTGTCCGCAGGGCCAGGGCCAGGGCCAGGGGCTGGCTGGTCCAGCTGGGCCCCTGTGCGTGATGAGGGAGACGGCGCCTGGGCTGGAGCACGGTGCTAATGCTTCCTTCGCCGAGCTGCGGCCGCGAACCGTCAATGTGGTCGGCAGCCCTGCCCGCTTGGACTCAGCCCCAGAGCAGGGGCTCGACCCGCGCACTCCCACGGGTGGAAGTGGTGTCTAGACGCCAGAGGGAGGGGCTCCGGGAGGCGTCAGGACTCCTGGGTTCCAGGCCCAAACTTGCCAGCTGCTAGAGAACACAGAGCAATGTCTAGGGGGCACCGGGGCCACGCACCAATGGTGTGACCATGGGCAACTTGCCTTGTGCCTCAGTTTCCCCACCTGTGAAATGGGGACAATGAGCCTGCCCTGGTTTGGGGGGAGGCGGGGGAGCTGGCTGTGATGTATGTTAATACAGTCTTCTAAGACCCTGAAATGCTCAGTGAATTAGTCACCGGGAGGCCCAGGAACCAGCTAAATGACCTTGCGTTAGCCAGGCCTCTTGCACATGGGAAGGCGCCAAGAACAGGCTTGTGCAGCTGCAGGCGGCTCACGCTCAGCGCAGGAAAGCGAGGGGGGAATGGCCGTCAGCCATCAAGACCCACATATTGACACTGTGTGTGTGAATGTGAATGAGAAGGGGGGGGGCTTTTTATGAGTTGATACCATTTTTATTACAGGGAATTAGGTCTTTGAGATAAACTCCCCGGCCTGCCACAGCAGGGGCTTAGGGGGAAATAGATCATCGCAGCCTGGCCCTGGCGTGCTGGAGAGCTATTGATGCAGGAGGGAGCCAAGATCCGAGGGTTGGCTCAGGCCCTGGCTCTGTGCATGGGGGGGGGTTATCCCCAGGGGGCACTGCTTGGCAATGAAGGGTCCACCCCAGGACGAGCCTGACTGCCCTCGGCTGTGGTTTATCAGGGTGTGGACCAAGCTGGCCGCCTGGCTCATCTTCGCTTGCTGCCGAGGTGGCCAGGGCAAAGCTCGGGTGCACGTGTCTCCGGGCCGTGGGCACTGCTCAGCCGTGGCATCTGGGGTCAAAGAGCTGCACCAGCTGGCAGGAAAAAGTGGGTAGTTTCCGAGAGCCTTTCCCCTCCCCACCTCGAGGGCTCTTACCCCGCTTGCAAATGGCTGGAGGCCCTGTGTGTGGGTGTCTCGCCAATATCCTGCCCCCCAACCGCAGCCGTGCCCCGGCTCAGCCCCCAGGCTCGCCACGTGTGTAGCTGCTCTGCAGCGCCTCCGTTACGCCCACGGTGGGTCTGGCCCTGGCAATGCTGCGCTCCCAGCGGGCGGGAAAGGGTGTGGGGTGTGGCATGGGGGGTCTTGGATGTTGGCTGCAAGGGGGCAGCACTTTGGGTGCCCTCTAGTGGTGGCGCTGAGCCTGCCCCGCAGCCTCGGAAATCTGCTGTACAGGACCACGCGGGGCCCAGAAGAACCAGTCTGATGCAGCCCTGCTCCCCAAGGGAGCGTGGCCTCACGTGGCTTCTCTGAGTTGAAGTTAGTAAAGGCAGGCGTTACCCCACCGCCCCGCAGGGACAGCTCTCCTGCCCGCCAGAAACCCATCCGCTCAGGCCCTGCCCAGCCAAATCCTCCGCACCCTCCCAGCAGCCTGAATGGGGCAGCTAATATGGGCCTGGCTGGGCGCTGGGGCACGAGCTGCTCAGGGGCAGGTTTAAAGGGCCGCTCGAGGGCATGTGTTTATTTGCACGGAGAGGGCGATTTGTGTCAAGGAGCCTGTACAAGCCCCTGTCCCTTTTCACCCCCAAAACCGGGCCCCCTTGCTCCCCTGACAGGCTGAAATGTGTGTCCTTCTCTTGGCTCTCTGCCACTAATGCGCCCCTCCAGCCCCGGCACGCTGCCTTCACGGCTGGGAAGAAAGCTCTTGTTGGGAGTAGACAGGCGGCCGGGAATGGCCAGCCCACAGCCTGGTCTGGCAGTCCTGAGGCCGGCGAGCTCTGTGGCTGGGCCGCTTCTTGGCCTCTCTGCTGCACTGGCCATTGGAGCCTGGCGATTTTTGTTTGGACACGTGTCTGCCAAGGCCCCTAGTTCAGTTCACGGGGGGCTGATGAGCAGTGGCAGGCTGGTAACATCGTGCCATCCCTGTCTGTTTCGGTCCACGCGGCGCCAAACCCCAGCCCCAGGCCTCCAAGTTCTCCGCTGGCGGTGCCGTCACACCACGCACAGACTGGCCAGGGCACATTTAAACCCGTCCCTGGCCCCCGAGAGCCAGGCCATCAACCACACACAGGGCCCATCATATGGCAGAAGCGTGGGCTGTGCCGGTCAGGAACCCTGGAGTCTCCTCGGGGCAGGGCCCGGCCCACTGCGCAGCACCCGGGCCTAATGCCAAGTCTGGTAAAGCCACAGAGTACGTGAGCTCAGCAGCTCTGTGCCGCAGCCGGCGCCGGTCAGGTGGAAGCCACAGCGGTTTATCGGTGCATTGATGGCCCCACACAGCGCACGGCAGCAAGGGCCAGTCTACTGAACTGTTACCGCCACCTACCCGCGAAAGGCAGGGTCCTCCCAGCATTAGCCTGCGGGCCACCCTCACTGCTCCCAAAGGTGCTCTGGCCATCGGCTGGTATTTGGGGCCTCGGGGGTGCTGCTGTCTGTCCCACGCAGCAATAAACACACCAGCGACAGCGCCACGCGTGAGGCGGAGACAACGTGGAGTTTTAAAGGCTTGTTTCTTTGCAGCAGAATGCGCTTGGTGCATTGCGTGCCTGGGGAGCCCTGGCGACGTGGCGCCCCTGAAATATTTAATTTGGGGTGGGTGGGGGCTCCGTGTGCTCTGCATGTGTACGACCTGGCTAGTCAGCGATGGGGTGGTGTTGTTAAATCAGTGCGTTAGACGCCTGGGAGCAGTTGCTGCCTGCTTGCAGAGACGGCCACTTCATGGTCACGACCGGGGGCGAGATGGCAGCAAATAACATGGTGGCTGCGCCCGGCTGCCTGTCTGCAAACACCGCTAACTGTTGAGACGACCAGCAGACAGCGACAGTCATTTCTGCAGCCTTCTCCGGCGGTGCCAGAGTCGAGTGCTTTCAGCTTTTGGGCATCGCCGTGTCATTCTCCATTTGTGTGTAACCATTTCCTGCCTGCATTCTCCTGCTTGGGGCCCTTCAGAGCCGTTCTCTGGTAACACAGATTGCACTTTTATCATCCCAGGCAGGGCTTTGTCTGTGCGGGTACTGAGTGCCGCCTTCTGTCTGTGCTGGTACTCCGGGTACTGAGTGCCGCCTTCTGTCTGTGCTGGTACTCCGGGTACTGAGTGCCGCCTTCTGTCTGTGCTGGTACTCCGGATACTGAGTGCTGCCGTTTGTCTGTGCTGGTACTCCGGGTACTGAGTGCCGCCTTCTGTCTGTGCTGGTACTCCGGGTACTGAGTGCCGCCTTCTGTCTGTCCTGGTACTCCGGGTACTGAGTGCCGCCGTTTGTCTGTGCTGGTAGTCTTTAAAGGTGCCGTGAATGGGCTACGGGTCTTTGAGAACTCCAGGGAGCAGGGCAGAAGCGTTGGGTTTGGCTGGGAGCATGATGGGGCCGGACTGTACAGTTCAGAAACGCCCAACGTTATCGGGCAGGCACAAGCAACAGACGCCCCCAACCTCTTCCTGGCCTAGCTGAGCCTCCAGCGCGTCACCGTGGCCTCCCATGGGCGGAGAAGACTGAGCACAAGTGAAAACACCTAGGTGCCCTGGGAGGGGCTGTGTCCAGTGTTCCCTTTAAGCTGAGCAGGTGCGCAGCCATGCAGCAGCCGTCGCACCCCCTGCGCAGCACTGAGGGACCCCCGCGCAGCCCGGCAGCCCCCGCTGCTCCCTCCAGACCCCCGGGGCTGCGGCTTTGCCGCAGCAGACCCGGCTCGCGCCCGGCCTCTGGGCTGGCCCTCCCCACCCCCAGGGTGGGACAGGCAGGCTCAGGCTCAGCTCAGGTGCACGGGCCTGCCTGCCTGCCCCACGCGGCTGGGGCAGCGGGGTGGCTGCGGCCGCGGCGGGCTCCCGGGCTCCCACCCGCCGACCGCCTTGACTTCCCGGTCCGGGGCCAGGGCCGGGCTCATCCGACGGCCTCGGCCTCCCAGCACAGGGCCGGGATCAGCCTCCGGGGCTGGGGTCTGCTCCGCTCCACTGGCGGCTTCCCAGGGCCGTGGTAGGGTCCTCCCCTGCCAGGGGCCTTGGCTTCTCTCTTTCTTTCTCTTCTTTGCTTTTCTTTTTCTTTCCTTCTTTCTCTTCTTTGCCTTCCTTCTTTTTTCTTTCTTCCTCTCTTTCTCTTCCTTCTTTCTCTTTTTTCCTTATTTGTCTTCCTTTTTCTTTCCTTCTTTTTTTCTTCCTCGTCTTTCCTTCCTCTTTCTTCTTTTCCTTCTTTTTTCTTTCTTTCTTTCCTCTTCCTTCCTTCCTCCTCCTTTCTCCTCCTGTTTCATCTTCTTTCCTTCTTTCTCTCTTTCTTTGCTTCCTTCTCTTTTTTCTTTCTCTCTTCCTTCCTTCTTTTTTCTTTCTCTCTTCCTTCCTTCTTTTGTCTTTCTCTCTTTCTTTGCTTCCTTCCTTTCTCTTCCTTCTCTTCTTTCCTTCTTCTTTCTTCTTTCTCTTCCTTCTTTTTTCTTTCTTTCTCTTCTTTTCTTCTTTTTCTTCCTTCTTTCTCTCCCTTTCTCTTCTTTCTTTCTTTCTTTCTTTCTTTCTTTCTTTCTTTTTCTCTCTCTCTCTCTTCCTTCCTTCCTTCCTTCCTTTTTTAAAAAAAACTTTAAAAAATGAATTTTAAATAAAAACCTTTCTAAAAATTAAATTTCAATTCAAAATTCATTCAAATTCAATTAAACACAATTAATTAATTCTATTTACAATTACTTTAACTTCAATTAATGCCTATAATTTCTGTCGTGTGAGTGTCCACAAAAATTTTATTCAGAAAAAGTTTTGCACGCGGCTTGAAAATTTTGCACTCAAGCCGCCAAACCTTAGCAGGACCATTGGCTGTGTCAGGACCTAACTTAGCTAGTCAGTCCCATGCTCTGCACTCCACAAGGCCCCGGTACGGCCCTGTCCCGTCCGGGCTGACACGAGCCGAACGCACGCTCACCCGGCGAACCAGGGACAGCCACGGCCTGTTTATTGCTAAGCCAACTGCTGGCGAGAAAACTTCTCCCTGCACGTATGCCGGGAAGCAGCTGCAAGCCAGGGGCCAGCGGCCAAGCCCAGGACGGTGGTAGCCGTGTTTAGGAAGCGGACCACGCTCGCCTGACAGTGGCGTTGGCTGATTTGTTGCTCGGCGCTGCGACAGCGCGTCTGAACGTGGCAGTGCCCCCGAGGGCTGGCGTCAGCATTCGAGCCGTCATGTCTAGCGCTCTTAGTGAGCATGAGCCCACACCTCCAGGCTGCGTACGCGCTACCGTCCTGCGCCCGTGAGCTGGTGCGTGAGCTCAGCGTGGCGCGGGTGCCCAGCTTGTTACGCTCGCCCCGTGTGTTCGCCGAGCGAACCCTCTCACCCCATCAGCGCAGCCGCGCTGCAAACAGGGTGCCTTTTCCTCGCCCTGTCGTGTAACAGAAACAACGAGCCGTCTGGCAAGGCCGTGTCGCCGGGCTGGATTCAGGCGGGACCACGTCTGTGCGCCGTATGCGCTGTGCTGTTAGCCGTTCCGGAGCCAGGCCTGCAGGCGAGCGGATTGGACCCAGACACGAGGGCGACCAGCCACGGGTGGGCGCAATATACAGGAAGGCTCCAGACCAGCTTCCTGGAGGCTGTAATTAACCAACGATTTAAGTCCCTCACTCCCAGCTTTTGGTGTGGAAACAGGACAGGGCTCAGGCCCGCGTGCTGGTAGCCCGTGGCAGGGTGCGCCCTTCCTGTCCGCCCCCCCCCCATTGCTCCTAACTAACAATGCGGCTGCATTATTGTCGCTTTCCTTTTGTCCCTCCCGCAGGAACACAAGGCTCCCCGCGACATGGGGCCATTCTTCATCCCCACAGGACATGATTGATCTCGGCCGATTACCATTTTCCATTTCTCTGGGCCGGCGCTAACCTCGTTTGCTTGGTAACCGCATTAGCCATTGCATGACTCCTGACTTCGTGGGGAGTTTCTGGGAACGGGTGGGGAGTGAGGGGGGGATTCAACTCTGCAGAAAGGGGGTGGGGAAGAGAGCTAATTGGCTTGGACCCGATGACAGGATGAAAGGGTCCCAGGGCCCCGCGTGGTGCCAAGGCAGCTCCTCCCAGAAACACCCCCCGCTCCCTCTGAAATTCCAGGGTGACTTCAGCTGCATCCCAGTACCACGCCAGGAGCTGCAATTAGGGGATGACGTGCCCCACCTGCAGCCAGCCTCGACTTCCAGGCTGCCCCCAGTCTAGTCGAAGGATGGCAGCCGCAAATGCAGGGTTCTGGCTTACCGAGGAGCCGGACCAACCCTGCGTTATAGTAAAATCAAGTCCAACTGACGCAGTTTGTCCCAGTTCAGAGTCCCGCCCAGCTTTGGTGCCCAAAATTGTTCACTCCAATGCCAGAGAGCCAGGCACAAACTCAGTCCTCCCAAGAGCTGGGGGCAGCACCCTCTTCTGCCGCAGCTGCTGGGTGGGACGTCATTTAGGTCCGCCCTCATAGGTGCCCAACTCCCTTTGCTTTCAGTGGAATTGGGGAACCTAAATCCCTTGGGCAGGCTGGGCCTTGGCCTCCCTGTGCCTCATCCCCTCAGCGATAACGGCATCAAAGCATTACTCACCAGAGGGCTGTGGTGAGGGGGAGACAGCGCGTGAAGGGCTCAGCGAGGAACTAGAGCGGGGGCTCAGATAGTCCTCATTTCGGGAGCTAAAATGAGTTCACCATCAGCGAGCATGAACTATCCCCTGTCCCTGCCTGTGGGAGTTACGAGCAGGGGGCCCAGGTACATTTA
This sequence comes from Pelusios castaneus, assembly GCA_007922175.1. Lineage (NCBI taxonomy): Eukaryota > Metazoa > Chordata > Testudines > Pelomedusidae > Pelusios > Pelusios castaneus. The sequence goes on from ML685977.1 coordinate 105,852, forward strand.
CAAGTGCGATGGATGTGCAAGCCCCAAAAGATGGCAGCCACTTTGTAGGTAAAGTGCTGAATAGTCTCACGTCAGTCCCTGCACCTCTTTGCTGGCTTTCTTTCAGGCAGATAACAGAACAGCCCCGGGGATCAGGGCATGAATGCGTGTGCAATGATTTGCACGTTCCAGTGCAAGCCCCACGGTTTAGCTCAAAAAGCCACAGTCTCATACGGCTGCGTGAGAGCCACAAAATGAATATGGCTGGGCTCTGTCGGCATTCAGGTGTTTTGCATCTTATGCAAAGAAGTTACTACACGAAACATTGCAGTGGGGCTAAGCAAGGTGTTACGGAAAGGTTGATAAAGTGCTGTCCTCTTATTCGAGCGCTAAGAAAGGGACAGCTCTAACGGGACATGGTGTGTGTCCCGGACAAGTCTTTTTCTCACGTGTGCCTTGTACTTCGCAGAATGCGGGTCTGATCAAGCCGCTCAGTCACACCCACCGGACTAGAAATAAAAGGGCACCGCTCGGCTTTATGGCTGTGCAAAAACTGGACCTTGGCTTTCAAAACTAGATTGAGATCGACTAGGCTCAGCCCACGCCCTTCCCCACTGCAGACCTTCGTTACTGGGCATGGAACCAAGTTCCAGGAGGTTCTGGGTATCCACACAGAATATTTTGCTGTGGAAAATCCCATTAGCACAAGCGGGGCAAGTTGCCTGGAGCACAGACCTTCATTAGGGGAAGCTCGTAATTGGACCACATGTGTCTCTTCCACAGACATGGGGAGTATTGTTTGGAACGAGGGTTTGTTCTGTTCCCCTCGGACAAGCTGCACCCTCATAATGAAAACGCAAGCAATTTTTCCAGTCTGAATATTGTGCGCACACAAAAAGGGACAACTCAGGAAACTTAAAAAGTTTTTGTTTTGTTTTTTAAAAAGATCAATGCAGCCAACTCCACTCGCAGGAGATGAACCTATAATGTGGATTTTGCAGTTTGCAATCTAAGGGGAAATGGTGCCATTGTATGACAGGCTGAGCCAAGAAAGAATGGCCACTTAGCAGCCTGTCCTGATACATGTAGGAGGTCACAGGCCTCTGCCCCAGAGGACAGGATGTACCTGGGGCACACATTTAATAACGGGTCTTCAGTCTAGCAGAAAAAGGTCTAACATGATCCAACGGCTGACAGTTGAAGCCAGACAGATTCAGACTGGAAATACGGCCTAGATGTTTGACCTTGCAAACGACGGGAGCAATCGACCAATGATGGTGGTGGATTCTCCGTCTTTGACTGTTTTTAAATCAAGGTTGGACGTGTGTCGCAAAGCTCTGTCCTAGGATTTCTTGGGGGCAGGTCTCTGGCCTGTGCTCTACAGAAAGTGGGACAATGGTCTGTCCTAGTCTGGAATCTATCCGTGCTTGAGAAGTTTGTGTGAGATCATCTCAGCTCTGATTAGTCCAGAAGAGGTGGCCCGGGAAGTCTCCATCTCTCGCTGTACCTGTGGACACCCATTTTCTTCTGCTGAGCTCCCTCCCATTCCAATACCAGGATGTGTGGCCAGCTGCAGAGATGGTCGTACATTACTGACCTCTCCAACCCTACGAATTCCACAGGCCCAGGTTGAGGGCACCAGGAGCAGAGGTGCTTCGACGTCACACCCCCACGCTCTCAGGTGCAGAAAGTGAGAAGGCGAGACTGCGACGATTTATACTCGTTTAATTAATGTCAAATGTAGTTTACAAACGGGAATGACAAGTACCTTTTTATATAATATACATCGACACACGATCATTGACACAACTGGAATATCACCTTGTGCAAATGGGATTCTTTGGGCAAAGAGTTAATTCCTTTCTTTTTTTTAAGCTCATTGTGGAAGAGGAGAAAGTGATCATTGTCTGTTGCAAAAGCGGCTGGCTCCAGCGAAGGCCAGCACCGGACTCTTCTCTCCCAGTTCTCCCCTCAGATCCCCACCCTTTTAAAAAACAGGGACAGCTTTACATTTAAAAAAAACATTACTGGTTACATATGCTTTTACAGAGACGTACACAGCACGTTGCTGCTCCACAACATATGGGAGAGGTCCTGGCAGGTCTGGGGCTGGGGGCACCTGTCCATTCCCCATTCCCGACTGCCTTACAACAAATCACTGCGCATTTTCCAGTTCCTTTCACAGCAAGATCAAAGCTCCTGTACCAAGCGCACCTGCAGCTCCTGCTACACCGTCCCGCCTGCCCCACCAGGCTGCGTTCATTATTCCAATTTAAAAACCAAACCCGCTGACTGCCTTTCCCAGGGCGTAAGCACTACAAGCAAGGGTCCAGCGCCTGAAGACTTAACGGCATGTACGGACCCTCCCCCTGCTCTCACACGTCTCATCCGTGGAGAAGCTTCTTGGAAGCCTTTTCTCTCGCAATCAGACTCTTCTCCAGCCCCCAAAGCCCGCACAAGAATGTACTCGGCCACAGGAAAGGGCCCATACGCCCGGTGTATTCTCACATGGGCAACACCTGTACTTAGAGGCCACGGTCGTGGGAACTTTAGGGCCCAGGAAGCTCCGAGTTAAGTGATGCGGTCTCTGTAGGGGGTGGATAAACCCCCCAGGAGACAGATTTATTCTGGCTAACAGGTCCGTTAGTAAGCTAGACCCTGACAAGAAGGCAGTGTGCACTCCAGCAAGGCTGTTGTGATATCACGACTGAGCCACGCTGCCGGGCCAAACGTTCGGTTACTGCGTCCCACAAACCCCTCTGCCGTGCTGGGGAGGGCTCCAGATTTGTAGGTTCAGCACAGCCCGCGGTGGCCGGGTGCCTGCACCAGGAAACCACCAACCAGCAGTTGCTCTGGCTCTCAAAGGACCATGCACCTGCACTATTTGCCTGTCTAGCTGGTTCCAGTGTCTGACCAGGGCCTACTACTGAGAGGGTACCCGGCCCGAGGCTTTCAGAAAATTCCCCACCTTCCCCTGCCCCCTATTTCGAAGGTGGGCCAGTGCCCGGGAAGTTCACCAAACCGACAAGGTGCCCTGATGTGAGTGCTCGGGAGGACACTCCGACAGCCTCGCAAAACCCTACCGGCTTGAGGCGGCACTTGCTTTTTGGTGGGTGAGTAATTCTTTATTAGCTCCGCGGTCTGGAGCTACAGGGGGCGGAACAGCAATCCTTGGCCAATGGCCATACTGTACGGCTGGACCTGGACGCGACGGACAACAGCTGCTACAGGACGCTAGGAGAAAAGTCCCGGGAGGGAGCTGGGGTTCGCTGGCTCGGACTGGACGTATCTGAATCTCTGTGCAGTGAGGCTGGGGTGGGCGGAGGGATCTCCTTGCTAACTCCCCTGGCCTGAGAGGGGCCTGGCAGAGTTTAGGGGTTACTTAGTACGGCTCTCAGAAGAGGAACGTGCACCCTGTCCTTGGAATCCCAGCTCAGGAGGCGATCGGCCAGTAAAGCAACAGCAGAGATTGTACCGGAAAGTCAGTGCAAATCCCAAACATCTCCCGGCCAGCATGTGGCAAACCGTGGAACAGGACAGCAGGATGGGCCAAGCGATGGAAAGACGCTTGGGACAGAGATGCCACAGAGGTACCTTCCCTCCGCCACTGGAGGAGACATTCCCGCAGCCAACACAGGAACTTACAGAGGGACAGCTGTACTGCGCTGAGAACGCTGGGGGAGCCACGTTGTGCTGAAAGGAGCAAGCGTCTCCCACTGACACTGCGCTGTCCACACGTGCTTGTGCCGGCAAAACTGATGTGGCTCCAGGGGTGGTTTTTCCATACCCTGGGGTGACAGAAGTTTTCCTGGGATACGTGCTAACACAGACAAGGCATTAGGAAACACACCAGCTCCGCCGACTCAGCCCACTGCCATCTCACAAACCCTGGTGGGCACAGATCAGATCCAGATCAGAGCACGTGCCTGGGACAGTGAATTCCCTTTCCGTGGAAGCAGAACAGGCCGTGGCAGATGCTGCTCGGCCAGGGACGTGGCCTGTGGTTTTCAGGGCAACGGCTGCATTAAACTGAAGGGAAAAGGTAAAAACTCACGTACTGGAACCAGCCACACATGGCCACGTTCACTCCTCTCTCCTCCTATCTTCAGCTCAACTCCTGCCCCTGCCCCATATGGAAAAGGGGCAAAAGACCTCCCCAACGCCCCCTTCCCCGCTGAGAAACGAAACGCAGTCGTCTTTCTGTGGGATAAAGATTCTATTATAAATACCCCATTAGCTACGACTAATGACAAAATCCATCTCCCCGTAAGTCTTGTAAGTTATGGGCGATGCTACAGCCACTACTAAAGAGCTGTTAGCATCATATCAGAATGAGGAATATACACCACAGAACATGGAACCATTTATATTATAGATATGTATATATACTTCTTTTTAAACTAAGGACTTTAATCCAAAACTTTGCAGAACCAAGAAAAATATGGGTTTAATGTTCTCTGCTCGGTTTTCTTCTTTAAAAAAAAAAACAAAAAACAACCAAAAAGAAAAGGGCAACTTATTAGTAAGTAATGTCTGTGTCTATCCCATTTATACACGACATTGTAAACATAGATAATCTATATTACATGTGCTTCATTTTCTGCCTGTGTTTTCTTTAAACCTTTTTTAATCACTAGAACACCACCAAAATAAAAACCAAACAAAAACCCAACCAAACGGATCAAAGAACACAAGTTACAGGTTATTTAACACGGGGCTGGCAAGAGTTCCTTCCCAGGCGTCTGGGGCTGGGCTCGTGAACAGCGCGGTCCAGGGGAAGGGCTCACCAGCCATCTGCAATGCAAAGCCAGCTCTGGGGAGAGGGAAACACTGGTTTTAAAAAAGGGGGCATTGCAACAAAGGGTTTGGTTCTCCCGCTGTAGTCGTCAAAGGAGGTCCCAACACGAGAGACGTGGAGGCTGAGCCTTCTCCGCTGCTCCTTCGTCCTCGAGTCCACGCCTGGAGTCTCTTATTTATGAAACGTCTTTTTTTGTCGTCGTTCTTTCCCCCCCTTGGTGTGATGGGCTGATCCGAGGAGCCGGGTCCCGCCCTCTGGCAGTGTCCTTCATAAGTAGATGCGCCTGAGGTCCCCGGGAGACGTGATGGTGTTGCACTGAGGACACAGCTTCTTGGCACCCTGCAGCCAGCGGAGGAAAGAGAGAGAGAAACGTCACTTTGGGCAGCAAGAGGGCGGAAGCAGGAAAGGCCACACCTCCCAGTCCCCAGGACCCTGCCAGAGAGGTGATGCCCTCTGACCAGCAGGCACGAGTCCCCTTTTCGGGGAATCAGGCACTCCCTTCCCGGAGAGGGAGTGCAAACTCAGCAGCCATCAGGCACAGGGGAAAGAAACCCAAACCTGACGTCTCACCAGCCATTCGCTCTGTGCCCTTCTGACCCCTTGCCCACAGGCCAGCTCTTCTCGAGCGTCCCCACCTACAGCAGCCGCACAAATGGCGCTGGCGCAGTGGCTGGGTGGGGGAAGAGCCAGGCGGCTTGGAGCTGGATTAATGCTTGGCAGAAAACGGAAATTCAGGGCAACACCTGGCCGATTCTCGGCCCATCCCAATGTCTCTGGAGGGTGGAGTCCATTCTCTACCTCCAGGAAGGATCCTCTTCTTTATGGCACCCACTCTGGCTCCAGATGTCCCTTTCCGTCCTTCCCACTCGACCCAGCTGTGTGCAGCGGCAGAGGTGCTTGGTCTTAGCGCCAGGTGTCCCGGCTCCGACCCTACATCTGCCAACCCAGCCAGGGGCATCACGGCACATGGAATGATGCTTCCCGGCTGCTCTGGCATTCCCAGAACGGCTCGTCGGGGGCGTGGGGAAAGCAACCTCGCTCCTAAGGCTGCTCCTCCAAGCATGGGCAGCAAAGGGAGAGCCAGTCCTGTGGGGTGTTCTTGCTTTTCCCCAACCCTGTTGACCCTTTGTGGGCTCAGAAGGCGACGGAGTGGAGATCTGCAGCCTCCAACCTCCCTTAGCTCAAGGCTGCTTCAAGAAGAGGTAATGCACCCTCCACTGTCGCCCCCACCCGCTGGGTCACCCTGGGCGGGGGCCAGCTCACATCACGGAGCAGCCGATGCTCTGTGTGGCTGGAAGTTTTCTTTCTAACGCTGTGGCCCGGGGGCCTCTGGAGGGGACACTTCTACTTCCTCGGCACCATCCAGTCAGGAAGAATGAGGCAACACAGGGATTGAGCTACGTGCACTCTGGGGCCAGGTCCACAGCACAGCACGACCCACGCCGGGAACCCCAGAACGATACAGATCTCCAGTCAGTTCAAACCCAACCTGCCTCAGGCAGCCCACGGGGAACAGGGATTCTGAGAGCAGAACGTGCTGCCAAGCTGAGCTGAAACAAGCGAACGCCACACCCTCGAGGGGGTGACGTGAGCGCGGAGTCGGCCGGGGCGCCAGGCGTCACGGATCCTGGCAGGCAGAGGGTGTTAATGTCCCCAGCATTAGACTGGCAGGTGTGACAGACAGCTGGTGAGAAAAACGACAGACGCCTCACAGCAAGAGGGTGGCTGCGCTGTCCCAGGACGTCGGGGGCGCTGGCTTGAAACACTGGCAGCTCGCATCAGAAGAAAGCATCAAGTACAGGCCCTGTCCGCGCACCTCAGCTCTTCTTGCCGACAACCCGGGTCGTTTCCGCCCCAGCTCCCGAGACAGCGTGCACGGTGGAGCCACAGAAATGGGCACAGGGAGTTGCACGAAGTGGTGCTACAGCGCACACAGACAGACTGATGCAGAGGAAGAAGATTCTCTGTGGCCAGAAGAGCTGTGCTCCCTCCTGAGCAGGAAACGGGTGTTGGGGCAGCGTGCTCAGCCAGGTCCGGACTCAGCAGAAGGGCAGGGCTCAGATCTAGCCCTGACGTATCCGAGAGAGAAGAGTTGGATGCTTGATCTGACGAGACACCTGCACATGTGGGGCAGGGAAACCTCAAATGCCAGCAGGAAATGCCCCGGACTTCCAGGACAAATTCAGGCTGCGTCTACGCTGCATTTACAAATCACTGAGTGAAGAGAAATGATACCATTGAGCGGAATTTGCACCACAGCAGCATACCCCACTGTCAAAGTGGTGCACATCGTGTCTGCAGTAGAAGATTGCACCAAAGCCACTAGGAACCCGGGGCACAGGCCCCACGTGAGTTCTCTTCTCCCTCCTGCAAGCGGCCACGGACAGGATCCAGCCACCCCGTCACTGTGTTTCCTGCAGCGCAGGTGGAGCCGTGTTGGGCCCAGTTCGGGGGGGGGGGGGGGGGGAGAGCAAGGTAACACTTGTCTCTCTCCCCACCAGACGTTAGCCCAATAAAGATGTTACCTCGCCCGTCTGTCTTCCCCGCCCCCCAATTTACTAAACTTTGCATGATCCGGGTTCAACTATCACTTCGGGGGGGCTGCGCAGTCACCAGACACGTGGGTGACTCCGACAGTCAGAGCTAAGGTGTCACCTGCCTCGGGAGCGAATAAAGACACCAACTTCCCGCGGTGTTTGAGCCCAAATCGCTCTCAGAACATGGGCGACTGCGTGGCCTAGTGGTCAGAAGCCCTGGGCTGCAATGGCCTTTGTCTGGCATGGCTGTGGAGCTATTCAGGCAAGGACCATCTCTCCCTGGGCTTGGTACCTGGGGTCCGCAAAGCAAGCGTCTTTAGAAAGCCGAGCTGGCCTCGCTTAGGGTCTCCAGGTGCTGCTAACACCCGCACGACGGCAGCTGGACTTCAGAACCAGCAGATGCTCTGCAAGATGCCGTCTATCCTCCGCCCTTTCACGTCTCTCTCCGGCCCCGCGTTCCAGGTCCTAGAGCTGCGCGGGCTGAATGCTCCTCTACAAGCAGGTGGGTAGGACGAGTTGCCTCTTTCTAAAGCTGTTCTCCCGTATTTCGGGCTGGGGCTCAGGGCTGCTGCTGGGACGCAGTCCTCTGGGATCTTGTGCCACGGGCGTCGACACCACGCGTATCAATTCACGTCCTGCAGAAACGTGGGCAGTTTTTCTGCCTGTACCAGGGTGTCCTGCAGGTTGATGGCTACCTGGCACCACTGTCCGTGGGAGGGCAAGGGCCTGTGATCTCAGGAGGTGCCACAGGAGTGGTTTGCGCACAGCAAGGGGGAGAGATCGGCAAGTTCTCAACTCTAGACTGCAGCGAAAGGAGATGCGGCAGGGAGGGTAACCCCTTCCGGATGTGGCTAGCTCCTGTCACGTCTCCATCCTTCCCTTCCCAAGAGCCATGCCAGGGAATGGGCGCAGTTTGTTAAGCAAGAGCCAGTGAAATGTCTGTCCCATCGCACCTCGCCGCTGCCTGGCCGATTAAATGACTCAGTGCTGGCACTCGGGGGGCAGAGGGGATGCAGGAGCGACGGGACAGTGCTCCCTCGCTGCAATAAGCCCGTGGGACGCGGAGACAGGCGAGGGTGTCACATGAGCCCGGGATGCTGTCTAGCAGAGACGTGATCACTGGGATCAACGTGGCAAATGCCAATGAGCCTGAGAAGCGAGGCTGGGTCTGGCCCCGTAGGAAAGGTTGTCCTTTGGTAGGGTGACAAACGTGGTTGTGTGTCTGTCCTGTAAGTTCTGGATACACGAGAGATCTGTAGCTGTGCTGCGGGCTTACGCCCCAGCCGACTGCTGTCCGCACTGCTGGCTCCTTTAGGACCATCGCCCGAGCAATGAGCCCAGGAGAGACCTCAGCACGGCCCCCAAGTGCCTTTCCACGGCCACGTGCTGAGAGCTTGTGTTTGAACCAAGACACACGGCAGACCTGAGACCATAAAACGCCGCTGCACCATCTCAGACTTTCATCATTCCTGCTTCCTCCTGCTGGATCAACTCACCGCCAAGTGACGCTGTGGACCAAAGGACTGAGCCCCAGCCAGGTGCTGGATGTGCCCCAGAGGGGCTGCAAGCCTGCACGCTGCACAGCTCTGGGACTTGGAAGTCATTTGTATGTATCTGACCAATGAACATCTCCCTTCTTAGCTGGTTCTTCCTTTCACAGCAAATCTTTCGTGTTAGTTACTAAATGATTGGCTGGAGCGCGGCATTCTGGGCAAGATCCAGACTAATACTGATCCAGTAACGTGGCTGGCCCTTTGCGAATCAGGAGGACATCTTGGTACAGGGAACAGAGTTTACAGAACTCACGTCTTGACTGGGCCCAGAAACTGAGATGCAGCAGAGGGGCTGTGTTCTTCTTGGTGTAGGTTCTCGATACCCAGCATGTAACACCACTGTTGTGACTGGTCGGGGAATCTAACTTCAATGCTACCCCCCAGTTTTGGAAGAATCTGTTCTCTTTTTGCAGCCTGCCCTGACTGTGGCATTTTCAAGTGGGCTACCTGAGGCACGGACGGTGCATAGGGCCCCCATGAGAGGCAGATTTCAAACGGGCAGGAGCTGCTGGAGTGACATAGTATGGTCTGGGAGCCCCCTGCACATAGGACTTCTAGGAAAGTGGCAAAGTGGGTTAAGCAGCTGGAGGGTGGGGTGGGGGATGCACAGAGAGAGGTACAAGTGAAAAAGGCAAGAGAAATCATTTCCATCAAAAACAAACAGAGTCCTGTGGCACTTTTAAAGACTAACAGATTTATTTATCACATGAGCTTTCGTGGGAAAAATCCCACTTCGTCAGACACTTTTCTCCCCCGAAAGCTCATGCGATAAATACATCTGTTAGTCTTTAGAAGTGCCCCAGGACTCTGTTTGTTTTTCTGCAATAGACTAACACGGCTCCCCCTTTGGAACCTAATTTCCATCAAGTGCCCCTTGTATAACTGAGGACTTCCCGCCAACCAGCCACACCTGGCCCACTTCACTGAACTCGGGCTTGTGGAGAATGAGGAGGAGGAAGGAGAAAGCAATTACTTTCGCTGCTCCATGCTGAGTGCAGAGATGGATCCCAGCCCTTTGCTCTTCCCCGGGAAAACTGCATTAACTCGAGCTCAGACAGCTCAATGGTGGGAGCTGGAGAGTGAGGGCTAAAACATTCCACTTTGAAAGCAATTTGTATACTCTGTGCGATGCAGTTCAGCTCTCTCCACCCACCAGGGGATCCAGTGAACCTGCCAGTAGGAGTCAGCCTCAGTAAGAGCCGTTCCACGGCTCAGTGTCCGCCAGAACACGGGACCCAGCAGTGCCTAGGAATTATTTTGGGGAAGTTCTCCAGCCTGTGCCACACAGGTCAGACTGGATCACTAGATCCTTTCTGGGGTTGGAATCTAAGAACCTGTCCCCACGCCTCAAACTCAGAACCCTGCAGACTTAGGGCAGCTGATCTGAACGGCTGGCTCCAAACAGGCACCCAGTTTCCTTGGAGGGGTCCCAACCCCGAAGCATTTGTGCTTTCTGCTTCCAGCAGAGCTGGGATCTCACAGGAACTGCCCTTCACCACGAGGTTTCCAGAGTCTCTGAAAAACAGCTTTCAGCCCTGGAAGACGGCAGAAATCCAGCCACTTTGACACACTTCTAAGGCTCTGATTAGACCTTGCTCTGAACAGTGCCTCGGAGTGACCCAAACTCAACAGATGGAAATAGCTCTTTAGAGGCCCGAGGAAGACTCAGAGCATGGCACCAGTGTGCACACAGACTCCAGCTTTTCCAGGCAGCTCTCGATATTTCTCTGGCTCTCTCTTCGGGAATGTTCCTGCATCAAGGCAGATAGCCATAAGCTAGGTTGTCGCAGAGTCCAAACCAGGACGACGGTCCCACCCGGAGAAGTGCCTGGGTGTGGATAATTTTATGATGGGGAAGGATGTTGTTTCATCTGTGCTCGAAGAGAAAGCTTATTCTGGTCCCCAGGCTGGGGTGTGCCGGACCGCAAACAAAGCCGTCTTAACTACCTTCTGCAGCTTGGCCTCTCCAGACTGCGCTGACGAGCAGGCTGGCTGCACGCGCAGCTGGAAGGCCCAGGGTCTCCCTCGTATTTGTTCGGTATTAAACAGTCCAGGCAAAAATAATGACTTTGGTCTCTTGGGAAGAGCTACGTTTTTTAAGCTGACGTCCCTGCAAACATTAGCACATGCACTAAATTCAGAACCCCAAGTTCTAAGGGTGGAGATTTATGGTTTTTAAGCACTGAAATCACTTACCACCTTGCATTTGACCACAGTTTTGGTGGTGTATAGTATTATTATTATAGGCAATTAACTTACTCTCTCTCATACACGTGCTCTGGCCCAGGGACAATGAAAAAGTATTATTTCCCCACTCTTCACCTGCCAGCTGGGGTTACTAAACTTTTCCCTGGAAATAAAAAAGGTGTGGAATAATAAGTCACACCTGTCGGCCATTTCTCCCTCTCTCCCCCCGGGTCCTTCTGTTCCTTTCATCATTGCTCCATGGAAAAGCCTTGATGTGTTATAGCCCTATGTGCTGGAGTAAAGGGCATCTCAGCTTTTCCATTATAAACCTGTTTTCAGTGGTTTATAAAACTCTGCAAAAGTTTGCTCCAGGGCGGACACACGGCAGAGAAAAGGTGCTGGGACCAGGATGGGATTTATTTTTTCCCTCCCTTAATTAAAATTTGGCAAGTGATTGATCCACAATACGGGCTAATCACTTCGGCTGGTTTGAAAAAGAAATTAACGAGAGCTGCGACACAGAGGTTGTTAGGGCTCACCTGGTGCCAGGAAGGACTGGAGCTTTTTGTCTTAAAGCTACCTCTTAAAAAAGAATTATATTCTGTTTGTTTTCAACCAGCTAAAGCAAGGGAACACGAAATGAGGACTTGGGCACTTCCTGCTATCCTGTTAGTGCATGGGGGATCACTTTCCGGACAGAATGCACTACTCAGACACAAGGGAGATTAAGAGATACAAGATTTCATGTTCACGGAATATGTGTCTCACCAAAGTGCCCCTGTTTTACAGATGAGGAAACTGAGGCACTGAGAGCCTATGCCAGCGGTGGGAACAGAACATCAGTTCCCAGCTCCTGAACTAGACCATACTGCCTTTGGGTGCATGGATGTGCGTGTGTTTGTGTGTGTTACACAAAATGTGCCCACACATTGTCAGACATATTTCAAAGCAAACCATTCATCTGAGCTGGTGTGTTTTAGTTTATTTCCACAGTAGGAGAGGTATGCTTATTGCTCTGCAGACAAATCCCCAGCTAGGTCTATGCCCCAAGAGGGAAGCAGAGAGGAGAGATGCTACCTGGGAGACTGCAGGAGAAATCCACAAAGGAATGTGGCACAAGCTAGTGACAGGCAGGGATAAGGTACAGCTCCAACTTACTGGAGCTTTGTAGCTATCCACACGCAATACCCGGGCTATACTCTGGGACATGCATTAGTGAGCTAAGAAAGATTAAAGGTTAACTAGGACCATCGACCAGAAAAATATGTACTAATTCTGAGAACGAGTCTGCCCCACAGACCTGTTCAGAAGGTGCTGGTGAGGGCAGGTTCCATGAACTCCAAGATTTTGTTTTTTAAGTTCACTTTTGTTTTTTTCAGCACCATCATTTACTTACTTGCAAATATGCAAATTGCTAACCTGAGGGTGAGTGAATGTGCAAAGGGTGCTGGGTCAAGATGTACAGAACCCTGGATAAAAACGCTCTCCTATTCAAAATTACAACACAGCTACTCCTCAGACAGAACTCACGTGGTAAAAGGCAGACAGTGGTCTTGGAGTTCTAATTCATGTGACTGATAACTGGAAATCATTTAACACCTAATTAGATGCTGAAAAGCCACAATCAAGGAAGAAGGAAGGGACAGTTAAATGGGGGAAGCTGAAGGCAGCAACAAAACTAACTAATGGAAAAAAGGGGAAGTTGATAGTAACGAATATAAATCAGAAGTTTGGAATAGCAGAACATTGATTAGGGAAGCAAAAGGGCATTGAGAGAACTCTATGGCCAGCAGAGCTAATGACAATAAGCAGAAGTCTTAAAAATATAATAAGAACAAAAAGAACCCCGACAATGGGACTGATCCATTACTAGACAGAAATATGAGAATGATCAACAATAATGCAGAAAAGGCAGAAGTGTTTAATAAATATTTCAGTTTTATAGTTGGGGAAAAACATGATATAGTCTCATCATATGGTGATGAAAACATTCTTTAGCCTCCCTGGAGGATGTTAAATAGAAGATACAAAGTAAGAAATGTTATTACCAGCAGTCTAGTTAACTTGCATCCAAGAGTTTTAAAAGAGCTGGCTGAGGAGCTCACTGGAATGTTAATGCTGATTTTCAGTAAATCTTGGAGCACTGGGGAAATTCCAGAAAGTTGATGTTTTTCCAGTTTTTAAAATGGGTAAATGGGCTGACCCGGGTAATTAATCCCAGGCAAGAAAATGGAGCAGCTGATACAGCAATTGATTAATAAAGACCTAAAGCAGGGCAATGTCATTAATGCAAATCGACATGGATTTATGGAAAACAGATCCTGTCAAATTAACCTGATATCTTTTTTTGACGAGATTACAAGTTTGGTTGATAAAGGTAATAATGTTGATGTAATATACTTAGACTTCTGTAACGCATTTGACTTGGTACTAAATGACATTTTGATTAAAAACTAGAATGACATAACATTAACATGGCACACATTAAATGGATTAAAAGCTAACTGATAGCTCTCAAAATGAAAATGTGAATGGGCAATCATCATTGAGCGGGTGTATTTCTAGTGAAGTCCTAGAAAGATCAGTTCTTGGCCCTTTGCTATTTAATATTTGTATCTGACCTGGGAGAAAACATAAAATCATCACTGATAAAGCTTGTGGCTGACACAAAAATCTGGGGAGTGGTAAAAAAATGACAAGGACAGATCACTGATTTAGTACTATCTGGCTCGCTTGCTAAGCTGGGCACAAAACAAACAATATAGTTTAATACAGCTAAATGTAAATGTGTGCATCTAGGAACAAACAACGGGACATACACAGAGGATAGGGGATTCTATCCCAGGAAGCAGGGACCCTGAGAAAGATTTGGTGGTCATGGTGGATAACCAGCTGAACACAAGCTCCCAGTGTGATCCTGTGACCAAAAGGGCTAACGCGATCCTGGATGCTGCATAGCAGGAGAATCCTGAGACGGAGGGGGGGTTATTTTAAATCTGCATTTGTTCTGAGTGGGTCTGGTGTGGTGCCCACAATTCAAGAAGAATGTTGATCCATCGGAAAGGGTTAAGAGAATGATGAAAGGGTTAAAAAACCCGCCTTCCAGTGAGAGACTCAAGGAGCGCCGTCTATTAGCTTAAGAAAGACAAGGTCAAGGGGTGATGTGATCACGTTTACAACTATCATGGGCTCTACAACCCAGCAAAGAAAAGCACAGCACAATCCAATGGCTGGAAGTTGAAACTAGAGAAATTCAGACAGGAAATCGGGTGTAAGTTTTTACCAGTGAGAGGAATTAATCACTGGAACAATTCACCATGGGTCATGGTGGATTCTCCATCACTGACAATTGGATGGCTTTCTAAGACACTTACTTGAGGAATTCTTTGGCAAATTTCTCTGACCTGTATTACACAGAAGGTCAAACTAGATGGTCATAAAGGTCCTTTCTGGCTTGAGTACGTAGGAATATTTTACTTGAAAATTCTAGGGCTAGGGTTTGAGAGATCCTGGGAAAAATCCATTAATGTTTGTGCCTCAGCTTTCCTGTCTGTATACTGGGGATAATGTTACTTTCTCCTTTCCTGACTCATGAGGATTGCAAGGATTAATTCAAAAACTGAAATTATGAGCCCCACAAATATAGTCTTAAAAACCAAACCAAAAACTGTAGAGAAATTAAGCCAGTAAAGGTTAGACCCATTACACTGGAAATCCAGGCAGGACCCCACTGGCGCAGGAGGTGGACACACTTCCCACATCATTGTCCACCTCCCACATACTCAGAAGCGTACAGCGGCATGATGGCTCAGGCGGCCCGCACCTGGTTGGAGTTAACTGCTGCCTCTGAGGCCCTGGCTGGTTTCGTTAGGCTCAAGCCGTGGGGGAACAGTTAAGAAAGTTACTTGTTTAAAGTGTGCTGACTTCCCACATGCACAGGTGGTTTCTCCCCAGTTCAGAGACGTCTGCAAAGCAGCATCTAGCTGGGCAGCTCCCATTTCCGTTAAAAGACTCAACCAAATCCTTCAGCATCACACTCGAGTGCCCCTTGGAGAACAGCTGTTCTCTGGTGAGTAAGTAGGAAGGGCCCTGCTGACTGATCAGTCCTGCATCAGGGGTAATGCATCAGAGTGGCTGGCTTGATCGTTAATGCAAACTAATTGGAGCTGGATGGTGCTGGCTCATGTCCCCCTCACAGAACCATTAGTTACGTTCCAAATGCAGAGCGCCAGAGGCAGTGAAGACTCCGATCTGGGGGAGTTTGTGGGATCGGCTGTTAGAAATCCTCTCCCAGTTTTACTTACAGCCTCAGCAGACCCGAGCTGGCGTCTGGCCAGAACACGCAGCCCCACGTGCCATTTTCAGAACAGAGACACACATTAAGGGCCCAGTTCAGAGATGTGCCCTAGACATAAATGGAAGTCAATGGGAGCTCGGCCCCCGGGACACCCTGGCTCTAGAAAATCAAGACCCCGTAAAGTTTTTAAAATAATTTCACCCTCCCTGCTCCATGGAGACTGATGCACGCAGCTAGTGTTCTCCTGCATGGCGTTAGAAGCTTTTTGTCCCATTTTGATCCCTCGTTTCTAAGGCCTTTGGAGAAAAAAAACCTAATCTAACATTAGGACTCAGCTGTACATATAAAACCCAGGCGCACATGAAACCTGGCCTTTTCTCTGAGGCGGATGGCAGATCTCCAGAATCGCAGAAGCATCCGGAAGCCGAACACAACCCATTCGCACATAACTCCTATTAACTCCAACAAATTGTTTATTGCACAACAGAAGAAAAACCTTGCCCCTGCTCCCCCCATCAAACCTTTCCATGTGTGCTGCACGCGCAGGCTATTTCGGCTTTCCCTGCTGCCCCCACGGGGAGCTGGCTTTATACGCAGGGAAAGGTAACAGGAGCAATTATTGTACACACTATCCCACAGCTCCTCGCTTGTTAAAGAAAACAAGAGTCTCTTTTGTGCCGAAATAAAAGGAGATACCTTAATTAGAGCAGCGCAGGTTGGTGCGTATTAAATGCTGAGCCCAGCTGCTGTATGCCATTAAATTCATAAAAAAAGGGGGAGGGCAGTCTTAACGAGATTACACACATTGACTTTGATCAAGACACAAAAGCACCAAGCCGTTCCAGGGCTTTTATTGCTGTCTTCGGGCTACATTTTAATGGTTACATTAGAAACATGCGAATGAGGCTGGGAGATTTGGGAGAAGGGAGAGAGCCTGCATGGGCCTTGTGAAAGGGCCTGGCTTAATAAACTGGGCTGCAGGGAGAGGGTAGTGTTGGGGAACAGATGAGTGGCCACTTATTAATTGCTTCCCCCACACAAAGTGCCAGTACCTAACTCTATGTCCTGCTGGAATATCCCTTCCCTCCCGTGATACCAGCAAAGTCAGTCCCCATCTACCCCACACCCGTGTGTGGAGAGAGGGGTCAGATCCCATTTAAACACTCCCCTCCTTGGAGAAGCAAATGTTACCCCTTTAATGCCAGGAGTGGGAATTTCTAGGGGTTCAATTCTCTTGCAGGCAGCGGGGTGCTGGGAAGCTGTCAGTGGAACAAAGGGGTTTGAGAGATGTCAAAGTGGCATGTGCCAGACCCTTAGACGGATGCTGCAGATCTAAAAGCCCATCTAAGGATGGTGGGGAGAAAAGGGGTGAAAGCAATTGAAGAGTCAAGTCCAACGTGATAGAAATGCCCTGCTCTGCTCGCAGCCAGCATTGAAGAATTAAATTCTGCCTATGATCAGCCAAGGTGGCAGTGTGCACATTCATCTGAACACCTTGCTGCTACACAGCTGGCCCTGCGTCTTCTGTAATATGCTGCTGAACGCCTAAAAAAGCCTGTGTAATCTACACAGTGACAGGGGTGTAGCTGAACAGCTATAAAATACAGCCTAGGGAGCGGCATGTTACGGAGCCTGCTATTAATAGCCAACGCTGCAGGCATTTCACCATCCCAGCAACTTTTCTCGGCCAAGATATTTAAACAGCAGTATCTTAAAGGAACAGCGCCAGCTTAGCTGAAGCTCCAAATTGAGTGTGTTCTGTAAAAATAAGATTTGCAGGACCTAATAGCAACAGTGTTTAGAGGAGTGCTGTTCCGCTACATCATTCGTAACCCACCACTGGAGCATCCTGCTAACGAACGAGCACCGAAAAGCGAAAGGCACAAGCGCCGATTCCCAGGGCCCATGTAGAGAGAAGCGCAAAATTTACCAGCAGATCAGCAGGGGAAAATGAACGCAGATTAGAAGAACTAACGCCACTTTTAGGAAAGGAAAGGGAGTCACTTTGTTTAACAAAATATTCATGTTAACACAAGTGTCCCTTCGACACTAACCCAAAGGCAACCCGTGGGCATTTAGGTCAGGTTTCTAACAGTGTCCAATTTTTCAGACAACCAATTGGACTCTTTCCGAATTGTAGGACGCAGTTTCAATTAATCCCAAGAGGGGAAGAAAACAATATTTATAAACAGAACCAATCTATTACATTCTCTGCTACTGAGACGCTTTCCTTCGGGTTCCCAGCAGATCCCAGCTAAGTGTAGCTAAGCTGGGGTCCACCGCGGCAGAAGCAGAGTACATGAAAGTCCCTTGGAAGTCTGTCCGAATTCCACACCCAGGACTGTTCCAGCAGGGCCCTTCCATTAGAGGGAACGGAGAGAGAGCAGGACTCCTCTCAGACCCTCTCCCACCCCAGGAAATCACACTGGAAGGACTTGAATTTGCCTGGTGGATTGAACAGTGAAGGTGGGGCACCATGTGTGTGCAGAGCCCCACTTAAATCATTTCCTAGAAAGCAACCACCCTCGCCTCTAGCACAAGCACGTCTGGGGCCAGGGAGAAGAGAGGAGGAAGAAGCAAGTGTCTCACCAGAGTCCGCAGCCAGCACTCTTCACAGTGCACATGCCAGCACTGAATGGAGGTCAGGGGCATCGTGTACGAGTCCTGAGGAGAAGCAGCAGAGACATTCTTGTCACGGAAAAGACTGGCTGATTCCCGGGGTAGTTACCCGCTCCAAGCACTCCCATCTCAGGAAGAGCACCGCCCAGGGGTGGTTCCTTACACAGTGAGCGAGGTCCGAGGCATCAGCCAGAAACAAAGCACAAAAATCAAGTGGTCTCCAAATTTGCCCCCAGAGCAAGAGAGGTAAAAAGTCTCCTGTCAGAAGCTCAGAACCCAACGGTGGTGACATGGCTCAGCTGGGCTATCTAGAGTGGGACATCACACGGCAGCTCCTGAGTCTGAGCCAGCTGAGCTTGCCGGTCGCAGTTAGTCCACAGGCCTTTTCTCACAGCCAAGTTGGGACCATGGAGCAGTACTCCCAATGGGGAGGACACCAGACTGTGCAAGTGCCAGAGATAAGGGGTAATATTAACTCTCATCGCAACTGGTCACTCTGCTGGGAAGCTGAATTATCTACCGAGAATACTGCAGTCATTTCAGCAGGCACCTAGTCGCTCTTGGGTGCTTTTAAGCGATTTATTGTGGGGGAGAAATCAACAGCAGACTGGATGTCTTGCCTACAATGAGAGACGGGTGTCTGTCTGATCCATCTAATGGTAGCCGAGAGTGAGCGAGCAAGCGTGCAAGTTTTGCTTGCCAGCAGAAATTCAAGTTTCGCTGGCAACTCCATCCCGGCAACGTTTACTTCCATTGAATCCTGGGATAAATAGAGCTCGGAAAAAAAACCAAACGAGAGAAGCAAAAAGCTGCAGGCTCTGAGCCATTAGAGGGAGCTGCAGCCCTTCGTTAGGCAAGTTCTGTGCGTGTTGGCACTTTGACTAACAGGGCAGAGGGAACTTCTAAACACTCCGGCAAAATTCTTGCCTTTAAGCCACTTAGTGGGTCTCAAATCAGGCACTCTTATGGATCCACAACCCTGTACATGCAGGAGAACACAGGCATTTGGGAGCTCTTCATGGTTACCCTGAAAGGGGACGGCTGTCCTACACGGTTAGAAATGTCTTCTCCTCATTCAGACAACGACAGAACTGACTCTCTCTCACACGCGTGGAAAGAAACTTGTAACGTTTACCCAGAGAAAGGAAGAGATTTTTTTTTCCTGTGTAAGGACACGGATATATTCATCCAATCAAAACAGCCAGGCTCTCCCCTCTCCCCACCTCAGCAAAGACAAGTCAATAGTGCCAAGATGTTTTCTGATTCAGGGCCACGACCGGAGTGCGACTCACCATGCAAATGAGACATTTATAGCGGTCTCCACGGGAAAGCTGCCTTTCTAACTCACGGACACGAGCCTTTAACGCCTCAAATGTGGTCACTGCCGAGTCTTCCGTAATTCTGCAAGAGATGAGGCAAGTCAGGGGGTAAACGAGATGGGTTAAAAAAAGTTAATCTTGGATCCTTTTGGCAGGTTCAAAGAAATGGTTTCAGCACATGCGAAGGACTATTTGAAAAGGCGGGCTACTGAGAAGACCGTCACCTGCATTTTCTCAGCTAGAGGCTCCAGCAAACACACTGTCATGTTGGAAAGCCCCCCAGAGATCTGAGAAAGTGAAGCATTGTGAGTGGGGAACATTATACAAAACATGTTTCAGCAGGACAGACAGGAACTCCACGGCGGACGTGGGAATCGCTCCCCTTAACTCCCTTCTTTCCCAACCACTGTAGGAGGTCGCACATCAACTCCCTCCTAACACAAAGCCGCTCTGGAATTGGGAACAGTAATCATATCATTCGGTGACAACACTCTTTCCTTTCCTCTACTATTTAAGTATGTTAAATAAAAAATACAAAAGCTAGACAGTTTAAAATAAGCAGTCCGGATAACTTGCATCAAGAGTTCTCAAAGAGCTGGCTGAGGAGCCCTTTAAACATTTAATGCTGATTTTCAGTAAATCTTGTAACATTGGGGAAGTTCCAGCAGACTAGAAGAAAGCTAATGATGGACTGATGTTTTAAAAAAGTAAACGGACCTAGGTAATTATAGGCCCGTCAGTCTGGCATTGATCCTGGGAAAGATAATGGAGCATATAAAAAAAGGACTTGACTAATAAAGAATTAAAGGACTGACTAGAGTTGACTATAAATAATGACAACATGGATTTATAGAAAACAGATCCTGTCAAATTAGTTTGATTTTTTTGGAAGAGATCGCATGATTAAACAAGTAGAATGAAGTAAAATTAACAGGGCCTGTGATATGGATTAAAAACTGGCTAACTTATAGAGCTCAAAATATAACGGTAATTGAGGAATCACTAAGCAGATGTGAGGTGCTATAGGGATTGGTTCTTGGTCCTAAGCTATGTAATGTTTTAAACAATGAACTAGAAGCAAACAATCATCAGTGATAAAGTTTGCAGATGGCACTAAGATGGGTGGAGTGGGAAATAATAAAGAAGATGGGTCACTGATTCAAAGCACTCTGATGGCTTAGTAAACTGAGCACAGGAAACTGTGCACTTTAACATGGCTAAATATAAATGTCTACATCTAGAACAACGAATGTCGACCCTACTGCCAGGTTGGGGGACTCATCTGGGAAGCAGGGACTCTGAAAAAGATTTGGGGGACATGGTGGATACATGAGTGTCCAGTGGGAAGCTGGGGCCAAAAGGGCTAATGCCACCCCAGGGTGCCTAAATAGGGGAATCTCATTTAGGAGAGGAGAGGTTGTTTTACCTCTATACTTGGCACTGGTGGAACAGTGTGCCCAGTTCTGGTATTCAAAATCGAAAAAAGAGGTTGATAAACTGGAGGGGGTTCAGAGAAGAGCTAGGAGAATGATTTAAGGATTAGAAAACCTGCCTGCCAGTGAGAAACGTAAGGCGCTCAATCTAGTTATTTTAACAAAAGAGATTAAGGGATGATCTTTGTTGGAAAGTACCTACTTGGGGAACAAATATTTGATAATGGGCTCTTCTACATAGCAGAGAAAGACATAGCCTGACAAATTCAGACTGGAAATAAGGAATACATTTTTAACTGTGACAGTAATTAACCGCTGGAACAATTTCCCCAGGGCCATGGCGGATTCGCCAGTTCTGGCAATGTTGAAATCGAGATTGGATGTTTTTCTGAAAGCTCTGCTCTCCGTATTCTTTGGGGAAGTTCTATGGCCTGTGCTATGCAGGATGTCAGACTGGATGATCACAATGGTATCTTCTGGCCCCGGAATGTGTTTTCTGCTAAATGAAGCCTCACTTCTCAGGCGGCTGGCACTGAAAAGGATAGGGAACGGAGTGGAGAGCAGAGCTACAGCCAGCATATCAAGGAGCTAGATATAAAAACAGCTTTGTAAGCCCCTTTTGCCCTGGCTCATTTTTGATAGGTAGCATTGTAAAGCTGCACAGGTACCGTCATAAGGACAGGCAAGTCCATTTTCACGATTCTGCCAGAAAGAATTGGGTTGGCGACTGAGAGCAGAGCAGTTTACATTTCGTTTTAAGTTCATTTCAGATCAAATCTATGCAGCTTCCAAGTCAGAAGAACGGCATGAAAAACACATGATCTGAAAATGTCTAATTTATTCCATGTACCTAGCACCACTGGTGACAGAAGCCAGTCTCTGCCCCAAAGCACTCATTTTAGCAAATCGGAGCCAACAGGTGGTTTGAGGCAGGAGCCTGGTGGGTCAGCAATCACCACTTCTGGTCAGGACTCCGGAAACACAATGTAGGTGGCTATTCTGCTGCCTTGTCGCGAGTGGAATGGAACGCTGCTCATTTCTCCCACTGCCACGTTGGCGGGGCGGAGCCCACACGGTGAAAACCCTGGTCTGTCAGTAAAGCAAACAGCTATGAGCTACAGGGGAAATGGATCGAATAGCCACGGGTCTGGAGAGTCACTTTTCTGATCAAGAGTGTGGATGTAACGGGCACTGGAGGCACACGTGGGGTGAGGAATCACCGGTATAGCACGTTCTCTGGATGCGGTCCAGGCAGAGCACCCAGCTCCAATTCTAGCTTTCAGTGCAGGAGGGGCACCAATTTCAAGGCTGCCAAGAGCGTTCTCAGAACTGGGGGCTGCTACACGTGAACACGGAAAGATATGGCGAGATGACATTGCAGGCTGATTCTCCTGAAAGGCAGAACATTTATGATGAGCTGAACTCTGCCAAAACCCAGATTCTCTCCAGTTAACCAGGTCAAGATGGGAGACAAGGAAAACTTCAGGGTTAACTGACCTTTCCCATGTTCCCATTGTAATGGAGAGTTTCTGTCTCAGTCCAACCCTACCTGAGCCAGAGTGCGAAAGGGAAATTTACCAGTGCAACAAGTGGCGGGGAGAGCAAATGGCTTTTCCTAGAAGTCTAACGGGCTGACCCCATCAGCCAATTTTGGAAAGTCTCTGAGGTCATTGCTCCTGTCCAGTAATAAATGAACGAATTCAGAAAAGGAAGCTGAATAGAGGTATAAGCAATCCTGCTCAGAGACTGCCTGATACGATGGCCAATCAATAGGAGGCCTGTAGATCAGGGCGCTAGTTAGCTGGAAAATTACCGCAGCGCTGTGCGCGTCACGCTGCAGGGATCCTGGACAATCAATGTGGGAGCTATCGATTTCGTTATCATCACTTCATACGCTCCAGACATTGTTAAATATACATTTATTAACCAGGCTGGGGTGCAGTTGGTAGCGAAGGAGTTTTAACAAGTACCAACTCTCCTGGCTATGCGATCAAAGCTCGGCCGCGATAGCCTTTAACTTCGCTACACGTTCCACCTCAGAGCAAGCCCTAAGGGCCTGGTCAGTGGATAAGACCCCGCCCCATCTCAGGAGTCCAGGGACCTTGGCTGCAAGCGCGCGTCTTGAAGCCGAGATTTTGGGAAAGCTGCCCGGAGCAGCAGAAACAACGGATGTGAGGCTCAGGGTTAAAACAAAGAAAGAGCTAATTACATGGCTGCTTCCAAAGAAATGGAGGAAATGAGGTCAAGGGCAAGAGGGAGAACCTTAGTACATAAAGGAAACTGATGCTTCTTCCAAGGAGTGGGGTAGAGGAGTCACTTCCCACGTGTCTGGCTGCAGCTTGGCGGTATCACTCGGAACACAAGGCGCTCCACTGGTATATTTTACCATCAACTGGCTGCTTGTATCCTCAGGCTAAGCATCAGTCAACAGCAATTCTTCCTGGAATAGGCAAGCCGGGAACACCCTCGGACTACAGCCCCCTCCCCAAACCTGTTTGTCTGGAAAAGGCTGGGAGGCTCGTGCAGCACTTAGGAAGCAAGTAATAGCAGGGATGGGGAGTCAGCCACTGAAGGGGGGTGAAAGCAGGCAGGGTAGAATCAGAGAATCCTAGGGCTGGAAGGGACCTCAGGTCATCTAGTCCAAGCCCCTGCTAAAAGCAGGACCACTCCCACTAAATCATCCCAGCCAGGGTTTTGTCTAACCAGACTGTAAATATCTCCAAAGACGGAGATTCCACCACCTCCCTAGGTAACCCATTCCAATGCTTCACCACCCTCCTAGTGAGAAAGTTTTTCCTAATATCCAACCTTGACCTCCCCAGCTGTAATTTGAAACCATTGCTCCTTGTTCTGTCCTCTGTTACCCTCGAGAACAGCCTAGCTCCCTCCTCTTTGGAGCACCCCTTCATGTAGTTGAAGGTTGCTATCAAATCTCCCCTCAGTCTTCTCTTCTGTAGACTAAATAAGCCTAGTTCCTTCCGTCTCTCCTCATAAGTCATGTGCCCCAGCCCCACATAAGTCATGTGCCCCAGCCCCTAATCATTTTTGTTGCCCTCTGCTGGACTCTTTCTAATTTGTCCACATCCTTTCTGTAGTGGGGAGCCCAAAACTGGACAGACCATTCCAGATGTGGGCTCACCAGTGCTGAATAGAGGGGAATCATCACATCCCTCGATCTGCTGGCAGAACAAACTAGCAGGCAGTGGAGAGGACAGGGAGTGGGGCCTTCTGGGTTCTAGTCTATTGCTGATTTACTGCGTCACCCTTCTGCATCCCAGTTCTACCACTTCACACCCAGACAATGGTGTCCCTCAGCTTCTGTGAACTACTCAGAGACCCATGTAGTACCAACACTGCTGTCTAGTGTACCCTCTGGCACTGGCATGTCTCAGAGTCATCACTGCGCAAGCTCCTCACCAAAGGCTTCTAAGCAGTACGTGGTTATGGGAAAAGAGCGAAGGCCCTCTTCGGGATCAGTAACCAGTTAAAGGATGGGAAACAGAGGGCAGGAAAAAATGGTCAGTTTTCACAAAGGAGAGAAGAAAAGAGGGTGTCCCCACGAGTCTGTATTGGGACTAACAAGGAATCCTGGGGCACTTTTAAAGACTAACACATTTATTTGTCACATGAGCTTTTGTGGGAGAAAATCCCTTTGGAACTTGTATTGGGATCAGTCCTGTTCAACGTACCATAAACGATCTGGAAAAGGGGGTGAACACTGAGGTGGCAAAACGTGCAGATGATATAAAATTATTCAAGATCGTCAAGTCCAAAGCCGACTGCGAAGAGATAAAAAGGGATCTCACTAAACTGAGTGACTGGGCATCAAAATGGCAGATGAAATTGAAGGTTTAGCTGTTACCACTCAAGAAAAACCTTGATGTCATTGCAGAGAGATCTCTGAAAACATCACCTCCGTGTGAAGCGGCAGTCATAAAAGCTAACAGAACGTTGGGATTCATTAGGAACGGGATAGATAACCCAGAAAATATTGTATTGCTGCCTTATAAACTCATGGTATGCCCATACCTTGAACACCGCCTGCGTATCTGGCCACCATATCTCAAAAAAGATGTATTGGAATTGGAAAAAGTACAGAGAAAGAGCAACTAAAATGATTTGGGGTATGGAACAGCTTCCATAGGACAGAGTAGTAAGATTGGGTCTTTTCATCCGGGAGAAGAGATGTCTATAAAATCACAACTGGTGTTGAGAAAGTGAAGGCGGCTGTGTTATTTACTTCTCATAACACAAGAACACGGAGTCACCAAATGAAATTAACAGGCAGGCAAAGGAAGCATTTCTTTACACACTGTTAGCCTGGGGAACGTCTTGCCAGAGGATAAGGGGAGGGCCAGGACTTAGAGGTCCAAGAAGAACTAGGTAACTTCATGAAGGATAAGTCCATCAATGGCACTTCGCCAAGATGGGCAGGGATTGCTGTTTGCTGGAGGGTGGGAATGGCCGACAGGATGGACCACTTGATGATCCAGTGTATATTCATAGCCTCTGAAGCACTTGGCACTGGCCACCGTCAGAAGACGGGATACTAAGCCAGATGGATCATTGGTTCTGCTCAATATGGCTGTTCGGATGTAGCTTTGCTGCAATGCCTCACTTTGCCTCTCGCCATGTATATCTTCAAAACACACTTGTCCCCTGCCAGCACTACGAAACGGGCTCACTCTGTCTCAAGGCTCCTGTGCTCCCTGTGTTTGTAGGGGAACGCTAACTGCCCTCTGGTTGGAAAGCCACAGCAATGTGAGCTGTTGCAAGGGAAAGAGGCGCCGCATGCTTCCCTTAAGATGAAGCTTTAACCAAAGCCATTCACTCTCTAGTCACCGGATTTTGTGGTCAACCAGAGGACCGTCCAGATACCCGTGGCTGAGGCTGCTGTGTCTGTTGCAAGACAGGAAGCAGTTCTGTAGAACTGGGAAGGCAGCATTTGGGTGAGTAACTACAAACAGCATCAGAAATATTTTTCTGGAGTTTGTTCATAGCAATTTTCTTGCTACATTGAAAACGACACACATTCCTTTCCACTACTATTTAGCAAACCCCGACTACACCTGCTCTGTTCGGGTACCGGCTAGGGGAAGGGCAGATACACTACAGAAGAGAAAACTATCTGAGTGTAAGGCAATTAACATCATTACCCGGTTATTGTGGGTTAGGAGAATTAAGCTCCCCACCCCAAGGTCCCCCAGCCCCATATCATTTGTCAAACATTTGCGTGCATGCGATCTTTGTTTCTTCAAATTAAGGCGAGCAATTCCCACCTGAGCTCCCAGTGGGCAATTACAAGCAACTCCGTTAATTAAATTATCTCGGATTGCGCAGACCTGGAACCCCTCAGCGTACTGAGGGCTGGGCTTCATCAACAAGATACTTCACCAAACCAAAAAATGCTGTCGTCAGCTTGACTGACTACTGTTAAGCCCAGTAGAAGGCCCTTTGGGAAAAGCTGCAAGAAGCTGCCAGACCAAGATGGCCTTAGGAATCAGAACTGTGTGCAGGGGGAGAAGGCTCCATCCCTGCTGGACATCTACGGTAGCAGCGCAGCAGGGATTCACTGCACAGGCCAGTTACATATAATCAGCA
The DNA here is from genome assembly GCA_007922175.1 of Pelusios castaneus. Lineage (NCBI taxonomy): Eukaryota > Metazoa > Chordata > Testudines > Pelomedusidae > Pelusios > Pelusios castaneus. Next base: position 132,175 of record ML685977.1, read on the forward strand.
GAGAAGAACGCCAGGGCGTGATGCAAGCCATCGCAGGTGAGTGACGGGGAAGCCTTCGGCATGGCAGGCTCTGAAAAAAGACCCGCCTCCCCCGGGTTTCACTCAAGGAACTCTGTCATCGAGCGTTCTCCATAAAACATCTCTCTGCTTTGTTTATTTCAGCTGGGTATAAATTTTCCCTTCTTCATAAATGGCCACACTGTACATAACATTCCATAAATTTTTATAGCTCCAGTTTGTATGCACCTTGTAAAAACCAGTTAGCCCTGATTAAATGTACCACCACTAAAATTTCATGAGCTTCTTCTGACACTTGATATTCCGACCTCCCCCTCTCTTCCCTTACGCATTTATTTTTGTTTTCTTATGCCTGTAAGCATGGAGGGTGGGTGGGAGAACTTACTGCACCAGTAACAAATTGAAATAAAGACTATTTACCCTCCTCAAGAAGCTGATCTGGACAGAAAAGACACTATTTTCCCTGACTAACGAGCAGGGGACAGGTTCCTAGTCTCTACGTTAATAACTTTGGTGTGGGAATGGATTTGATTTGTTATACTAATGATGCAACAAAGAAAACGATGCAAATCCACAATTTATGACCTTCCTCCTTTCTTGCCCCAACCCCTTCTTTCCTACCACTCAATTTACAGCTGCACAAGTTCTTTGAAGCAGGAACTGTGTTTTATTGGTCCGTAAAGCCCCATGCATGGCTACGGTGCTGTATAAATAGTAAGAGAGGTACCTATTCAGAACTGAGGAATGGCACAGCATGACGGGTGCGGCTTTGCACCTCACTCCCACGTTAGACTCAATACCCAGCCATGCTCCCACACCATCTAACCTATTTTATCTGTTTAACTATGAAACTCGGTGCTTGGGGACCAAGGGGTTAACAACCGCTCTGATGAAAGGTTAGCCTGTTGCCCGCTTTCAACTTTACTGGTGAAAGTGCAAACCAAGGCCCCGATCCATTTGGGCAGACCCACACGGGGTGCTCCTGGTCTCTTGTGCTCTGCAGGCGGGCAAGGTTCCCTTCGTGTGGATTGGACACAAAGGTAAACCAGTGCATGACCAACAGCAAGTAAAGAAGAATCGTCTAAATTCATAAATCCTCCTTGATACAGGGGGCTTTAAAAGGGGGCAGATGTGATACAATCCCACAGGTTAAAAGCGTCAGGGCTCGGAAGGAACTCCAGCACGGTGGTGGTATTGGTGACTCCTCATTAATTGAGGATGATCACTATCACGGGTTTTATTTTATATGGGTCCTTTGGAGCCCGATTCCTGAGCTGCGACTTGTTGGCAGAGATTGCAGTGGGTGTTGGAAGAAAGAGCTGGGCCGCGATTGCTGCGTAACAGTTTTCTCTCCTTTCCTCTCTGGCATTTTTCCTCAAAAGTGGTTGTCCCTTCTTGGACAAGTCTTCGCCAGTTATTCTTATCCTGGGCTAGCGTCTCCCTCTTGATTGTTTGTCGTGAGGGCATCTTTATCGCGTTTCTTTTGGTCTCGTTTCTTTTCTCCTTTGGTGAGTTGGGAATACAGCAACTCTTTTGGTAGGTGTGCATCAGATATGCACACACAGTGCCCGCTACACCTCAGCTGGTGCTGGATAATCAGGGTCTGAATGCTGAAGATGTTAGCTTCCATGAGGAGTCTGACGTCAGTGTGATCAGCCTCCCACTTTATGTTGAGGATCTTCCGGAGAAAGTGCTGGTACAGGCCTATCTTCCCTCTAAGCTGCCCGGGTGCGCAGCCGCGTAAGTCAGCCAGGATTTCTTCAGTGTGCCAGATTTTGAGGAACAGCAAATGGAGCTTGTTTATCAGTGTCGTCCCCCCCGCATTTTCAGTACCTCAGCTGGTGTGTTGACAAGAGTTTCCCAGACTGGGTGCTGAGGGATGGAGTCGATGGTGTCATTAGTCACAGTCAATTCTCGATTTGGAAGCTTCTGGCTGTGTTCCTTTCAGCGTGCGGATGGATTCGTTGTCTCTAAGAAGGGTACTATCATCTTTGGATCTCAGCGGCATGAGGCTACATGAGCTTGGTCGGTACAAAGCATGGCATAGCCTGACTGTCAGCGAATGCCTGAATTTCTTTGCTTTGTCCTCCCCCATTTGTTTTTCATTTCTCAGACCCGCCTTTGAACCTCGGCCTTGAGTTGATGGAAAGAGCTCTGCTTCTTCCTGGACAAGGGACGGTTTTGCCAGTCTCACAAAACTGTGTGGGATTGGCAAATGAGATACAAGTGCATGGTTGAAGAGCATTGGACTTTGAAGGAACTCCAGTGCAAGACGTCTGGCAGACTGATCAAATGCCATCCCAGAAGGTGCTGGCTACCAACCTGGCAGATAAAATGGGATTTTATTGCCCTGGATGAGCCAACACAGAAGGGGCCAGATCCTCAGCCGGTATAAATCTGTGTAGCAATTCTGAAATCTATGGAGCATCCCCCCAGGATCTGGCCCACTGTCTCGGAGAATGCGAGGGTGCGGGCGACTTCTTGCAAGATGTCAGTACTTCAGAAGCCAGCTTCCCAATCACCAACCTTTATTGGGTCTGTTTGTTTATAAACTAGCCTCCCTTAAAAAGGTTGATTTATAATCCCGTAAAGGACTGTCACATGTATTGGCAGAGACGCTAATTTATTGTCCTCTAGGAAAAAAAAGCCCTCTTGCCTTGATTAATGTATGTTTTTGTATTGTAAGATATTAAAGAATGCTGCTTCACCTGTAATTATAGAGGGTAGTTTATTCTGGCAAAGTGCCCTAGCTCCTCGGTGCCAAGTTATGAATAATACAATGTTCCACCTTCTAATTTCCACGTTCTGAGTTGTGGATTCAGAGAGGGGTTCATGGAAGGGCACACACAGACAGGGCCGAGACTCCGTGAGTCACAAGCGCCTCTATTTTATACTTGCTTGCACAACTTGTTAATACCAGCAGCTGCTTGCCAAGTTTGGGGTTTGCTGCTGACTAATTTCATCTTGATGCAAACCAAAAACATTGTCTCTCTTCTACCCACAGAGGAATTATTTCTCTTACACATGCATGCACCATCGCAATATCACTGAAGGGGCTTACTGTCGCAGGAAGGCATTCTAAGCTGCATTTAGCTGGGACCTGGGTACAGATTCCCCAAAGAATTAAAATGACAGAAGAATTAATTATGCTTTCACACTTCCCCTGCACACAGACCCCAACAATGTCTTTACAGAAGCAGGGAGAAAATTCAAGTGCTGGCTTGATTTTTTTTTTGGCTTGTGTTTCATCAGGACACATGCCCAGCTCTGGTTAAAAATGAACCAGATGGCACTACTGAACATTCAGAATGCAAGAAGCCTCTGAGACAGCATGGTTAGAGGCATCTGTAGAGCAACACAGTATCCACTGGCCACGGAGAGTGATTTAAACAGGAGGTTAGAGAAACACTGAGCCTCCTCCAATATGCTGAGTGCGCCATTTGAGCACTCACGGTTCCAGATGATATCTGGGAGATAGACTGCATGGGTCATCCTTATTCAGATTACAGGCACTGCCCCTGCTCCCAAGAGGAAATGTGTGTGATTGCATTGCTTTGCTGAAGAAGCTGTAGCTAGCAAAGAAAGGTCGTACCACAGAAGACCCAGGAAGATTCTCTATTGAACCAGCACTGGCTATTTCAGGGAAGAGTTTTCTAGGCAAGTTTCCTGCATATAGATAATTTTATATCTGATACTTTAATATGTCAGGTCCCCTTGCAAATGCCTCTCCTATGCGGGTGCCGCTGAATGTGTATTTCTAGCAGGGGAATGGGCATCGTGCTCCCTGTAGCAACACAGGAGAACCCTCCAAGGGTGGTCTGGGGAGTCTGAAAATGGAGCCCTGTGGAGACAACAGGCTGCGGGAGAGAGGATTCCACCTTGTTCTGAGGGCACGTCTGACATGGGAGCTGGAGGAGTAACCACCTGTGGGGAGCCTGATGCGTGCTAGCTCGGATTGAGCTAAAGTAGCTAAAAATGCCAGTACAGCTGTGATGGTCCGAGCAGCGGGATGGGCCTTGGTGTGCCTATCCCGTCCCACAGCCCAGACATGGCTATTGTTACTGCACTGGCTCAATGTGGGGATATTACCCAAGCCGGAAAGGGCACCTCCACTCCCATGTAGAGACACACGAAGGCTGAAGCTATGGGCACTTCATACCGAGATCAAACAGGCCACACCGCGCTGTGATCTACCATTTCCCAGCCTACTGGATGCCTGGCTCAGATGAAACATGGGTGCTCCACAGTAAAATTGGGATGGGGCTGAGAGATTCTTCAGAAGCTGAGGTGGAACTTGGCCGTGTCTCGCGTCCACTCTCTGCACAATGAAATTCTTCTGTGGACAGAATGAAACAGCTGAAGTAAAAAGAATTTTCTACGCTACTACAGTAGCAGGTGTATTTGAAGAGGTCTCAGCTTTCTACAGGGTTTAGACTAGTTGATACACTTGGTTAGACTTCCCATTAACGTTAATTGATTGGGAGTTGCCAGGGGCATCACGAGAATATATTCCCAAGGGAGTTTCCTGGAACCACACAGGCTGCCCTGAAACTTTTACCCTTCAGATAAGGGAGCTAACCGAATGCCTTCTTGTGTGCTGAACCGACGGCATCTACACTAGTCAGCTAGCTCCCTTGCGGTCAAAACGCCAGCATAAAGCCACTGCAGCAACCAACTGTATTCGCACCATGTTCTTTACACTGCATCTGAACCAAATGCTGGGCTGGAGTTGCAAAAGAAACCAGAAGTCACCAGGAAGAGACAAAGTCGAGGAGCAGCAATGAGCCACGCCAAAGGGCCAGAGGAAGAACAGGCGTGTGGCTTGGGGAAGGAGGAAAGGGAGAAGAGAGCTGGAGACAGGAGAGAAAACGCACAGTAGGAGTGACTCTGATGGCGCTCTCACGGTAACAGGGAGGGGCTACCAGGAGCCCCAAACCACTCAGTTGAGAAGAAATAATGGAAGTTGGGCCCTCCCCCCATTTCCCCTCTGTCTCAACCACTCTCTTCACGATTGGGTTAATATATATTGTACTGGCCATAAACGTCGACTGTAAATTCCTAGGGCCGATTAGTTTACGCATCCGTACAGTGCCCAAGAACAACAGAGAGCATGAGTGGGACCTCTGAACACCTCCCCGGTAGACACCAAATAGCTTAGAGAGCCAGAAATCCATATTCCGTGCCCCTTATTTTTCTGGAGCCAGTACACATGAAACTACAACACACAAAAAATTGGTACCTAATGGGTGAACATAGCCAGCACTGCTAACGTAGGAGATGCACAGAAGCAGGGCCTAGTTAGCCCAGGACAGGGTGTTTGCTCACACCTTGCTGAGTCCTCCATCCCTCCAGGAAGGCATGAAACATTCTGATCCAACTCAGAATTCAGCCAATGCTCAATAATGATTCCTTTTATTTGTACTGTAGTGAGGCCTACGAGGTACCATACAAACACCGATTAAGAAAGACAACAGAGTCTTGTGGCACTTTTCTGTTGTCTTTCTACAATAGACTAACACGGCTACCCCTTTGGAATTTGACCGATTAAGAAGGCAGTCCTGCCTCAAAGTTCACAATCTAAGAAAAAAACATGCAAGCAAATCCTTGAAAACACTACAAAAATACAACAGGATCAAGAGGCGCTCACAGCAGCAGCATCACGAAGTGGAAAAGGCAGATTTTAGGGGCAAGCTCTCTCTCTCTCTGACAAGCTGCTCACATATCCAGGAGCAGAACTAAACTGCAAGAAGGCAGCTGTTTGTGTTTTACAAGCTAAAGTTTCTCTTACCTATGGAATAACCCCAATATTTCACTGGGAATCATCATCCATCTAACTGAAATACCCTCTAACGGCCCATCAGCCTCATATCCCTTTTGAAATAGCACAGCTGAGCACTTGCTGGGCCACGATTTATTTTTTACCTTCTCAGACATCTTGCTGACTCTATAGCTCACCAGTGACAGTCGAATTTCACACTGTGATAGCCCCCCATCGATTTTTCACACTCAAGAGGCAACTCCGCAAATTAAAGTTAACAGCATTTCTGAAACTTAAAAAAAGGGTGGGGGTGGGAGGGGAGAGGCATGAAGGGCAAAGATGTTTGAACTCCACCTCTGACACAAGAACATCCTTCCATGGGGGTGTGTGCGTGTGGGGGGTGCAATCAGTAATGGTAAGAAAAAGACAAGCAACCCAGAGCCAGGAGGCAGAAACCGCGGCTCTGCCCTCCCTTACAGCCTCAAACATGCCATGGCTCCTCCACTACACGCAGCTGCAGAAGAGGTGTATTCAGAGGCGATCCAACAGCCTGTGTCCTTGGGGGCGCCTAAAGAAAAGGGAGCTACCAGGCTCACTGACAGCTCCGAGTTCCCTGGTGAGTTTTATACCCTGCCAAGCTAGAGACAAAACGCCAATTGCAACTGCCCAGGATTTAGACAGAGCTAGGCTGGCATGGAGATGTTATTGCTTTAAGCTGTTACCTGCACCCGCAATTTCTCTTAAGAGCTCGAAGACAAGGGGTTGTGTTAGGAATCTCAGTCCAGGTCTCTCCTCCCCGGCAAAACCGTTCTGACCATCAGTCCCATGGGAGCTGCTACTGCAGATTAGTGACCATATACAAACCCTGAAACTATCCATCGGCCTTTCTGCAGAGCCGGACAGCTATTATTGCTGGGGACAGGATTTCAAGGGAGAGCCATCGCCTTCAAGACACCCGAGACACAGGTAGCAAGTCTCCAGCAACTGCATGATTGGATTGGGTCAGCCTCAGCCAGACCCCCACTCCTCACTTCTCTTATCTTCACTTCGGTTTCCATTCTGCATTTGGCTCAGTGCAGGCAAATTCCCATGGAGACAAGTGCACAGTCAGGACATCCACCTGTATATTCTTCCAGGCAGGAACCCTACCTTTCTTTTGTGCTCTTCAGGCACCACCTAAACGTTCTTTTTACTCTTCTCCATTTGCTTGTTTGCGCTGGCGTCTGAAACCCATTAATAGTTTGACATCTCCTGAGAAGGGGCCGAGAGAGATTATCCTGACGTGTGAATTCATGGCATCTTCTCTCCAGCCCCTTCTAACACACCGATTTAAGTGGAGATCTGTCTTTGGAGGCCAGCGATAATCCTCTGGCTTCACACCCACCCTGCTCTCATCCCCCAGCCCCTGTCTGAGCAGGAGAGATGTTCCCTGAAGAGAGGCATTGCTATTTCACATGCTGCTCTCGGCGATTAGAATCCTCCGTCCACACCTCGCCAACGCAGCAGCATCGTTCACTTAAATATTAACGCTTCCATTCATTCTGCCAGGACCCCTGAGCTCCTCTGGAATTGGGGTTTTTAGAAAGCCGCTTCAGAAAGGCAGGGGACAAAAAGAAATGAAAATAAAACAAACGCCACGGCTTTTCTTGTCTAAAACCCTCTTCTTAACCCAACCAGCATCTCATCCAGCCAAGCATGATGAGCATGAAGTGTTCTATAAAGATAATTATAAAGGGATTTAATGCTTGGTGGCCTTAAATCGCAAGCAAAGGTAACTCGTTCACTTAAACGGCTGTGTGTTCGTATGTGAGCAGCGCCAGCGGAGCGAACTGGAATTCAAAACAAGGTTTGTTTTGGGGGGGAGGGAGCACAGCCCCTTCCCACCAAGGATGGCAGCCGCTGTCCCCACCTCCTTCCAGTTTTGTTCCATCCCTGATTAATGGTGTTGTCTGCCTGATTTATGACCCACCCCAACAGATTAGAGTTTCCCCCTTCAACCTCCCCTCCTCCCCGAGAAGGCACAGCCACACTCCGCTGGAAATATTAGAGAATTATTAAACAAACATTCATACGTCATGTCTCTTCCCACCCTGAGCTCATCGCAGTCAGCACTCACCAGCCGGGCCTGTTTGCTTTCACGCTGACACCAAACATCTGTAGTGATTCATGGAGAGGCTGGCTACAATGTTTCATGCCATATATCACGCTCACCGCACTCCCTGCCCCGACTGAGATAAACTGATCAACCACAACGGGCTGGAATGAATTTATGACAACACAAAATTGAGGAAAACAAATGGGAGGTGACCCAGTGGGCCACTAACCCAGACTCTTTCGCTGGCCTGCAATCTAGTTTGGTGGCAGAAAGCAAAATTGAACATTGGCACTCTGAATTAAGATGCTGGCTTTTAACCCCTGGGAACCTTGATTTCAAAATGGCGCCAGGCTACTCGGGCAACGTCTTCGGAGGGGGGGGGAAAAGGGAGAAAAGAGGTTGCAGCAAGTTTTGACATACAACCACACAAGCCCCAGCAGGCCGTCACTGCTCATGGAGGGCCTGGGGACGTGTCTGAACAGTTACCGGGCTTGATTAATCCCTCCGAGTTCACTGTAAAGCCAGGTCCCCCATCCAGCCAGAGGTGCGGGTCACATCCTGAGAGCTGCCCGCTTACAGAGGACTTAAATCACCCTTCCTCCAAATCAATTCCTGCATCAGTAGGAGCGTTGCCAGCAGATGGAGAGACGCGATTGTTCCCTCTATTTGGCACCGGGGTTGGCCTCATCTGGAGTATGGTGTCTAGTTTTGGGCTCACCACTACAAGAAGGATGCAGCCAAATTGGAGAGTCCAGCAGAGGGCAAAGAAAACGATTAGGGGGCTGGAGCACACAACTTATGAGAGGCTGCAGGAACCGGGCGTGTTTAATCTGCAGAAGAGAAGAGTGAGGGGGGATTTCATGGCAGCCTTTAACACCAGAAGGGGATCCAGGGAGGACGGAGCCAGGCTGCTCTCAGTGGTGGCAGAGGACAGAACTAGGAGCAATGGTCTCACGTTGCAGTGGGGGAGGTCGAGGTTGGAGTTTAGGAAAATCTTTTTCCCTAGGAGGTGGTGAAGTGCTGGAATCGGGTACCTGGGGAGGTGGAGGAATCTCCAGCCTTAGAGGTTTTTAAGGTAGCCCTTGACAAAGCCCTGGATAGCATGATTGAATTGGGATTGGTCCTGCTTTGAGCAGGGGATTGGATTCCGTGACCTCCTGAGGTCCCTTCCAATCTGAATCTTCTATGATTCCGTGAATTCCCCTTTTGCCGCCTTTCCAAACCCTTTAGAACTAAAGAACATTGCTTCAGAGACTTCATGGCGTCAGGATCGGAAAACCCCACTTCCACCTCGCCAGCCAGTGCAGACCTGTCGTGGAACACGGAGATGAGCGTGCACTTTCCTTGCATCTCTTGGATTGTCAATTTGCTTGCAAGAGAGTCTTCCAAGGAAGTCTGAAGTGCAGATTCCATTAACTTTCAACCAAAGTACATTAGCCACACGCCAAAACAAGGACAGTTTACTGTATCGTATTAGCTAATTAAAAAAATACTCTCCATGCCGAGACTTATTTTTGGGAAGAGGGGAAGGAATGTCATTCTTATAAAAGTAGGATCAATACAGGGAATCGCTACTAACTGTGTTACCCATTGTTCTAAATGGAGAGCAGAGCTGTCACAGGTGATAAACCATGTGCCTCTAAACTTTTTAAAATGCTAATCAGATGCTACATGGAGCAGACTACACCGATCAATAACATCCAGATTTCAAAGCAAAAATTAAAGTTATGAACAACGGAGCAAAGTGCTTCAGTCTCAAACTTGCTGCAAGCACCATCCAAAACAAGAAAAATGAAACCAATTTAGCTCCAGATTAAGAAACAGGAACTGGAGATGAATCAATTTAGCCTGTTGAGCTGGGTCACCATATATCACGGCTCTGCAGTGGAGTGGGAAGAAGCCAGACGGTATGAAACACCCTTCCCCCACTTTCAGCAGGATTCTAGGGTCTGATCCCTGTTAGCAATTAATTTAACACAACCCTCCCCCCCCTCCTCGACACACACAAACATGCAGAGCATCCAGGCTCCTTACACAGCAGGATAGGAACTATTTATCACACACAGATCTGAGAGAGGAAAAAAGGGAAAGGCAGGAGTCCCCCTCCAATACATCTTACTTTCTGATCCTGATGGAAATAAAAGCCTTTAAATAAAAGCTTCACCCCTCTCCTCATTCTTTTAAACAAGGAATTCCTTGGGAGGAGTCAACAAGCCAACAGGATTTTAACTGTAATTTCTAACGAGTTTTGCCTGCCTGCCTGCCAGCAGGACTGGGAGTTGAACTGAGCCAGGATGTAGACACATATTTCATAATGTAGTTATTCTACATGTTGCCTGGAAAGTAGCTGAGGATCCCTCAAAAAAACTCTAGACCAAGCTTTAATAACCCGATCAAGGAGGGAATGTCAAGTGTTCTGGACACTCTCAAATCCTTTCAGCTCCTGCGAGTTTAAAGATTTTTCAATCAGAGTGGATCTGGGAGCCACTGACTCCAGGGAGAGCTTATGAGACCCTATGGAAGGATGAGCAACAAACCAAGAGAGGGCTGAGACAGAGGCCAGTGGATTATTGCTAAGGAATTCAAGCAATGATCGCATCTACACTGAAACAAAACACAAGGCTAGCTACCTTGAAAGACTGATCTCCTACTGCACTGATCTTGAACCTCAAAATACGGTGGTCCTTGGCTTGAACCCAGTGATTGGTAAGTGTGAAAACAGCAGATCCAGGCAGAGTATGAGTGGTGCAGATAAAGCATGCCTGGGATCGAAGAGTGGAGAGGCTTTAAAAAAGAAAAAATAAGGGGGCCAAGACCAGCAAGGAATGGTTTCATGCACCCACCTCCCGGGGACACAGAACCCTGAAGTCAGGTCTGGGAAGAAGGAACTGGATTTCAAACCCATTTGAGAGAAAGTTATTTGGAATCTTCAAGCACAAAGAGATTTTCCTCATCCCAAATCATTAATGTGTCACACATAGAAGCGTGGATTTCAGATCATCGTCACACCACAGACAGCTCGCTGCTCCTGTCTCATTCCAAGCTGTTTTATCCGTGGCCTGAGCCATGGGCGACATTTTTATTGTAGGCGATTATCAATTCTTTCTTTACCCAGGGAACTAAAATGATCCACAACAGCAAGGCAGAGCTCCTGAAAGTAGTGGCCTGGAATTTCCAGAGGGACCCAAGTGTCCGATCAGCCAGGGTTTCCCCATGACCCTTTAGAAAGAGGGTGGGGATGGGCAAGTCGCTCCGAGGCACAGGAGGGCGAGGGCAGCCCCAATTCTGGGTCCAAGACTCCTGAATCAGGGGTAGAAGGGCCGCAGATGCAGCTCACGGAGCCCCCTGAGAGACGAGGCTCTGGTGTCTCGTGTTAGTGACCTGTCTGGCTCTCACAGGGACCAGTACTGACTGGCTCCATGGAGGCGAGTATTCGGCCTGCCGAGAGCCCATCCCACGGAGAGGAGGAGGATGGTAGGTACCATGGGAGGAGCCACATGGGGAAAAAAAGAGAGCACGGCGGCTTCCTTTGGAGAGGGATCCCAAAGAACACAGGGAAATTACCAAAAAGCATCCAGTCTCCCCTCTCCCCGCCACCCCGGCTGCAGATTGCTGCACTGCGCACCAAGACACGAACAGTTGGGTCTTTCCTCTCTGGACGAGGAGTTGCTAGAGGGCGTGAATAGGAAGCCTCACCCCACGATGGTGAAACCTCCCCATCCCTTGTCACCAGCCACTCCATCCAGCAGGAGCGAGGAGTGGGGCGAACAAGAGGCTGATGCCTGGAAGGGAAGCACCTGATTTCAGGGATAGCTTCTTCAGTGCTCAACGGCTAAAACTGGCCTGTCTGCGCTCCTCCGGGTGTGAGCCAGACAGAGGGCTCGGAGCAGTGGGTTCCGCTCCCTAGAACCAGCAGCGCCGCCTCTTATACTCACTTTTCAATGTCGCTGTTCTTACAGGTCTTTTGCATAGCCTCCTGTTTACTGCTTTCCCCGTTACTCGTTGAGGGCATTTCTGTGAAGGGAAGGTACAGGGCAGTCAGTAAAATGAACATTTGCCCAACAGATGGAAGTCTCTATATATGCGACAGGTGCAGGAGTAAAGGGCCCTGGGAGTCACTTTAATGGCAATGCCCAGAAAGGGGGAAGATGCCCTCTGGGTGCTCCTGGTGGCTGGAAAGGCCTGAGCTCCTAAGATCAAAAGGGGAAAATGAAAACCCACCCTGTTCACTTCCAAGAGGATGGTCCAGTGCCACCTGCTGGTTGCACCAGCTCGATTTATTTTAGAAAAGGTTTACTGCAGCAGCCACGCAGAGTGGGTTCCCAGCAATGCAGGAGTGGAGGAGATTTGCCCCATCGGAGGAAAGAAAATAGAAAGCCAAGATTTTCCAGCGACTGAGGGATTTTGGGTACTCATCCAGAGACACCTTAAAAGGGCCAAATTCCAAAATCACTGAGAACCTGCTCCGCTGCAAACCCAGCTCCTTCCCGGTGTTTTGAACGAGGCACCCCAAATGACCAGAAGTTATGGACAATCGTGGCCCAAGTTTCTCTGCAGAGCTCTTGTGATGCGGTAGGGTGAGGAATGACAGAAACTCAAGCTAATATCAAGCACTCGTGTTGCTGTCTCCTCACCATCTCTCGTACACCATTACTGAAGGAGAAGGGGAGCGCTCTCATTTAATTCCCCTTCCGTGGCACGTCCTCCAATTCCCAATACAACTGGTTTATCCAGCACAGTGTTTTCTCTCCTCTTAGGGAATTATGTGGTGCTCTGTCACATACAGGAAAGGGACTGAAGGACAGAGAATATTTAATAAACTAGTTTATAATCCCCTGGTGCGATCGAATTTCCTCATTTTTCTCCTCCCTTCCCACCTCCAAAACCCACAGTGGCTCAATACCGCAGTGGCTTAAGCTCTTGGTTGGTTATGCTCTTGTGGACTCTGAGGAGCAGAGGCCTGGGAATCGGGTGTCCCGCAATCTAGTCCCAGTTCTGTTACCAGACTGCCCGCACCTCTCTGCCCGAGTCAGCTCTCCTGTAAAGCAGGAAGAGCAGCGCTCTGGTGGTGTGCTTGGGGCTCTGTGCTGAAATGCACCACGCCCCCCACTAGTTTGTTATTGCACGCTTACGTATGCGGCCAGGGCTCGCTGGAATTTAAAAAACCCACTGCAGATAGATTTAACCCCGCTCCCCAAAGAACGACGTGGGCTTTCCAATGCATATCAATGTAGGTCAAATGTCAAGCCATTGGCAGCCTCCGCCATGTATCATCAACTCAGGACCTTCGGTGCTCAAAGCACAGGCCTCTGCCCCTTGAGCTAAAGGAAGAGTAGGCGCTACTCTCTGACGGGGACCCTAGAAAAGACAGGATCTACTTCACAGGTTATGTTAATAATCTCAAACGTCCTTCTAAAAACAGGACGGCAGCAAAAACGGACAACATTAATGTATCTGGGTCAAGCCACCTGCAACCGAAAAGCAATTCTGGGCCCCGAAGCTCTGAAAGCTGTGTCTGTGACCTCAGGGAGAGGATGACACACGGCCGTTTGGTCTCCTGGGGACAGCTAATTGAGTCAGCACTTCCACTACCAGGGTACTGCACAGAGGCCTCCCGGCCACGCTACTAGAGACTCCTCCCACAGCCCCAACGCCACGCTCGCTGATTGACTGGTGGCCCGAAAACGCCTTGTTCTCCACAGACGTACTCCCTCTCTGAACCTCAGGACCAAGACACAAGCTACAGCTCCCTCCACAAGACTGGATACTAACTGGAACCCTGGATCACCAGGCCGAGCAGTTCTTCTCCTTTAACTCAGCCTGTGATTTTCTGATGTTGCTCACCAGGAAGTAGGTGCAGCCTAATGGCCAGAGAGAAAGAGTGGCTCCAAAGCTGCCAGTCTCCTAATCCTATCTCTGACCGACTCCCTCAGCCTCTGGGAAGACGTCTCCACCTTGACGTCTGCCCATCCAACCGTCCAATGGGTCTCAAGAGCCTGCAGAGAGGGACAGCAGGCGGGGTGCACCGAGATCCTCAGAATAAAGGAGCTCTGCAAGGGCCACGCACTGGGAATTACACCCTGCAGGATAAAAGGCGTACGTATACGCAAGGTCACAACATGCTCTTATTCGTGCGCAGGTGCAATCATCACTACAGAGGCAAGCGACTGCAACTCAAAAAAAAAAAAAAAGGAAGATCAGCTCCCACCCCCAGTCCAAGCATGCAAGAGAAGATCTGCTAGGTCAGGATGGAAGAGTCATGTCTGGATCTAATACTCACCGTCGCTGGCCCATTTGGAAAACTCTGGCGTTATTCGGGTACTGGGCGTGCCACCACTGAAAACAGAGGAGACACACAATGCTGAGAGCAGGTTGGGGGGGAAGTCTGTGGCCCCTGCAACACACACAAGCCTCACAGATTCTTGTGGGGTTCAACAGCATAAATACAAACATTCCTTCCCACTTAAATCCGAGCATCCCGTGGGACTAGCCTTCTCTAGAACTCGGCTTCGTGTTGTGAACAATTCCCACATGTCTCAGCACCTGCTGTTCGGTCCTGGCCTGGCCTGGGCAGTCTGGGCTGACCACCACCATGGCTGGGAGGCTGGCTGAAGACTCCTTGCCTTGCAATCCAAGGCTGATTTTGGAACTGAGGATGCCAGAGGCAAAAGGCGCATGGGTTAATGGTTTCTCTCTACGTGACAACTGTCTCTCCCTCTCCTTCCTACAGACACGGCCTTTCAGTGTTTCAGATCTGGGAGAACCACTGCACTAAAGCGTATGGAGCTTGCAGTGATGGCCATTCACTCATGCGTCCAAAGAATAAGGGAGGAAATAGCCCAGAAGCCCGGGTCATTGTGACCGCAGAGAAACATTTTCAGCTCTGGGGGCCAGAAGGGTTACATTAGAAAGGCAATCTCGCCTCCTGTGTCGGGCCTGAACTCGTCATTTCTCTGGACCCTTCGGCCAGAATTTCAAAGTGCTTTGCAGACATTCTCACCCCCATTTTACTGCTGGGAAAATGAGCCGAAGAGGGGTTCGAGACTTCACTCACGAGGCATTACAATGTCTCAGTCGGAAAGCCACAGACAGGACCAGGACCTCAGAGATTCCAGGCTCCTGCTCTAGTTCCTACACCCCGCAAGCACTGGCGAGCGATTCCCCCCCCGTCACATCACCACACGCTCGGCTGAATGGGGGCCGGCTCTGCCTCTCTCTAAAGCCTGCTGAAGGCAAAGTACCCAATGATTTGATCCAGCAGGGAAAATCCTGTTTCTACACAGTGGGAGCTAATTTCAAGCCACTGTTTGTGACAGGTTAAGCAGTCAGAAAGATTCATTTCACTGCTTTATCAATCACTTCAACCTTGACCTCACGGGCTCACTCGGTCTTCGAGGCAGAGGGGACATTTAAGCCCTATTTCCATGCAGGGCAGAGGGCTAGAAAAACAATCCCAGCTCCCTGTGAAGAGTCATTTTGTTATTTGCCCAAAGCACTTCCCCGAGCACCTGCATCCTGGCTCACATCCTACTCTGCCCGCAGGCATTTCCAGCCTGGAATGAGCAAGGCAGAGCCCTCGGTTCCAAGTGCAAAGATCTGCCGTCTAAAGGCGCATCGCCGACCTGCCCCAACTCAGCAGTGAATGCAGAGGGGTCAGCTGGCCTGTTCCAGAGCTCGCCGCGCAATCACACGCACGGCCCTCGCCTAGCATGTACCGCACAATGCTGCAAGTGACAGCTGTGTTATACGCAGCACACACCTAGCGTCCACTGCAGGGAACAGCAGAGGGGCCCCGGGGTGTCTTCTCACCCCAAATGAGCAGCTGGCCAGTGTCACTCCCAGCGTAGGCAGCACCGCAGGGGAGCAGTCTGGCTGGGGAGCTGGGGCATGCGCTTAGTAGGGACCTCTACGAATCCCAAACCGTATTCTCATGCCACCTTCCTACGCCACAGGTAGGAAACTCAGCCCAAACCCAACGGTTTCCTCGGTCACTCTGCCTTTTCCTTGCCACGTCGCGCACGCTCAGCTGAACAGGGATTTTCCACTCCACTTGCACCCGGCCGGTTGGGTGAAAACAACCGCAAAGCCCATGCACTTACTTCAAGACAGCTCCTCGCAGTGCCTCCCTCTCTTTGGCTTCGCCTGGCTCTTCCCCCGTGCAAGGGATGATGTCTGCCTCTGTGTACCTGCGCGCCGAGGGTTAAGGAAGAATACAGCCTTGTCACGGGAGAGGCGCGGATGCTGCAGCACGCGCTCAGCCAGCCGCCTTTGGCCACAAAGGATACAGAGCAAGTTCATTCGGACTGAATCTACCTCAACAGCTAGCTTCCCGGCAGCCGACGCTGGCTTTTTAAGGCTGGATCCAAGTTCTGATTGCAAAGGCAACGTGGCACATGGTAAACTTCGAGAGGAAGCAGCATCCTGCGCCATCCTCTGATCATGCGGGAAGAGCTGTTATGAGGGAGACCGATTCTCAGTCTCCAGGGGTTGGGTTTCTAGAGTACTAACCTTAGCCTGCAGACACTTCAGGGCTGGATCCTGGCTTATCACTCTGCCAGCTTGCACCAGCTGAGGATCAGGCTCCACACCAAGCCTGGTGCAGGTCTCAGAGAGACAGTCTGTTACCCCCCCCCCCAGAGAGAGTCTAACCCTCGCCTTGTGGAATTCAAACAGTGTGGCTGCTAGAAGTCTGCGCTGTTCGGTCACTAGAGATGCTAGGGACAGTCTAGTCGCCCTGGCCCAAGTTTCTGGCTGGAGAAGCAGGGTGCATTTGGGGAAAATCTCAGCATATGAAGGACAAGTAATGAGGCATTAGAGAAAACTCCAAGGAACAAGTGTCTGGTATTTCTCCTAGATGCTTCATCAGTTGGGTCCGGGGTGGGACTAGGGGCGACTCTACTGGGGGCAAAGGGAAACTTTAAAGCAGCAGTAAGCATTGGGGCTGCCTGGATCAATGAACATCGGGGCTGCAGGATGGGGAGGTGCTGGCATTTCCCACGGGAGCTGAGCCTGGCTGGTGTCAGAGGCCCAAGACACACAGTTACGGTCCCACCGCGTAAGAATCTCTCAGAAATGATACTGTGGTTTCCCGTATTCCAATGTGTCGTCTCCGTCCACGTCGAGATCGGCGTCGCTATCGGGGTTCTCCTTGCCGCTGCACACAACGAACCCGGAGCCTGGAGAGAATAAAACGGGGGCGGGAGGGGGGCTACTGTCACAAATCCGTGCACTGCAGCAAAACATCTCACACAGCAACAAAGAGAGATCACTCGAAAAGTATCCCAGTACAGAGGCTGGGCTGTATTTCAGAGCTCAGCCACATGTTTTGAATAGATTAATAGCAGGCACCAGTTCCATCAACTCCTCTGGATCGCTCTCCTGGGACTCTCGAGGAACAGAACTGTATGGTACAAACATATTGGCAGAAAATGCTTTGACGTTTCCTGGATTTATGTTGTCCATCAGAGAGAACAAGACACTTAATTTTCGATTATGAAGGGAATTGAAGAGATTTCCATCTCTCTCGTCGTCATCAGAATCATAGAAGATTATGGATGGAAGGGATCATAGAAAGTATCCGTTCAACCCCTGCTCAAAGCAGGACCAACCCCAACTAAACCATCCCAGCCAGGGCTCTGTCAACCCACACCTTAAAAACCTCTTAGGCTGGAGATTCCCCCACCTCCCCAGGTAACCCATCCTAGAGCTTCATCACCTCCTAGGGGAAAAAGTTTTCCATAATCTCCAACCTAGACCTCCCCACTGCAACTTGTTCTGTCCTCTGCCACCACTGAGAACAACCTCGCTCCCTCCTCCCTGGAACCCTCCTCAGGTTGAAGGCCGCTGTCAAATCACCCCTCACTCTTCTCCTCTGCAGACTAATTTCACCTTTTGTGGCAGGAAAAAAGGGCAACTTGAGGGTCACAGGGCATGGTTCAGAAATTAGGCTGGTGTCTCACCAATGCCAGAGAGCTCGAGCATCAAAAGAAGTTTGTGGATGAATCTAAGTTTTTGTAAGTTTGTTCATCACGTGGTATCTCAGCCAAATACGAAGAGATAAGGCCACTAGAAATAGTGAATTCGCTCCTCATCCTAAGGTCTATCACTGGTGGTGGAACAAACACCAGCACAATAAACCCCCTTTTTTGTAACGAGTGGTGGCCTCTGCTTAGTTTTATCCAATAAAAATGTTCATGAATGAGAATAAAACTGCTTTGGGAAGCAGACAAGGATGACACTAACTAGCACTTTGCATGCAGGCAAAATCCCTGTTGAAGTATGAAGAGCTGCATTGTGAAATTTTAAGCCCCTCCTCCAACTCCCAGAAGTATTTAGGAAGCCACGTAAGAAGTTGAGCTCTTCAGTAGAGAGCCAGTACAGGCAGGAAGTACCTCCGAGTGTTGCTGTTAATTGTTTTATGACCTGCCAACCAGGATCTGGTTCTGTTGAGCTACACATTGTACAAAGATAGTAAGAGTGTCTACCCTAAACAGTTTACGAGTCAACATTTCCATTGGCACTGGAAGCGCTGAGTGATTAAGTGACTTGCCAGGGTCACACAGGGAGTCTGCTGCAGAGCTGGGAAATGACCCCAGATGTCCCGAGGTCCAGCCCAATGCATTAACCACAAGCCCCCTTTCCCCCCCTGTTGCAGAACTGTAGAAAGCCAAACATCTTGGTACCAGATCACTAACTCTGGCTCCCGTCAGACTTTGAGAGCACATGCCTCTTGCGCAGCATGAATGAGCCCAGGAAGGGAAAGGCTGGTTAGCCTCAGTTAGGGATATTGAATTTGGGAAGTTATTAATTACTCCCTGTAAAAACAGAAGCCCCCCCCCCCCAGCCTCCAAGTCAGTCTCTTGACAACACAAAGGCCTGACTCTTCTCCCAGTCCACTGTGCTATCAACTGGGTTGAGACAGAAGCTTATGCTGTCAATGCCGGATCTGTGTTTTCCCTCGCCATGGTGGTGGAGCAGTATTTCTAGCTGGCTATATCCCCAGTGGGAGCTAGACAGGATAAAGATCTCTTTTCCAAGGACACACTTGGATGAAGTATGTTACTGGCGGTCTCTGGGAATGCACACGCTATCAGTTAAGCTGCTAATAAAATTTGTTTATAAAGACTTGATATTTCTCTTCCTCTGTACAAAGGGAGAGCCGTTAAGAGGGGTATTTTTAATACTCTCTCAATTTGCAGGACAACCCCCCCATATTAACTCAGCCAGCCCCCACCCCCAAAGCAACCGCCAGCCTTTAATCCTCACTAGAGCTGACAGAACTGCCACAGCTGACACCTGATTCGCTGCCCGCCTTGGTGAGAAGTGGCCTATTCAGAAGAATGCAGGCCTTCCCCGCAGTCTGGTGGGGCAGCAACTTTGCCATCAGAGCCATCTGGAAATGTTTCAAATCCCGGCCGAGTCACGCTGGAACGCTGCCAGCCAGCATCCTTCGTGAGCCTTCTTCTCTCACAGCCGTGGCTTAGGCAGTAAACCTGGGATCTTTCAGTTCATCACAGTGTTTGGGAGAAGATTTAAAGTCATACGAGAGACCTGTCAGAAGAGCTGGATGTGCTTTCAACGCTGCCCAAGAACTCACAGTGGGCGATGCGGCGGTAATTTACAAGCATGACATTAAACCTCCAGTAACAAACACCATCTTCTGCACCAGCACTACTGTAGCCCATCGCTTCTCAAAGGCCATAAGCTCTGGACATCCAGGTCTTCATTTTTCTTTTGAAGAGGTGGGAAACAAATCACAAAGCTGGAGCAGTGACTTGGACAGTCCCAGAAGTGATCTGAATGTTAGCCAGATAATGAATACTTGGAACAAGTGCCTGAGGAGGGCGGGGTGGTGTCGGGGGTCAATTGAGTGAATGCAAAAGGAATTTCTGCCCGTCCAGGTGCAACCACGGGGGAAAGGAGCATGTTTTCAAAAATTCTGTTCCTAAATCATCCAAGTCAAGTAATCTAGTGGATCACGGTCAGAGTTTAAGTGTATACCGTCTACCTTCGGTAGTGTAATTTACTAATACGAGGGCATCTGATTCTGAAATCCTAACTCCACCCTCACCCAACTCTCATTTGGGCATGGGAAAATCTATTTTCAGACCAACAACCATGGCACTGACCACTCCTCTAGTAGCGCCCGACTCTGCAGTTCTGTTTCAGAGTTAGTGTTCACCATATCAAAACAAGGTGTTAACCCTTCCGCGAAATTGGCTCTGAGATACAGCCACAGAGAACCATTTGGGCAAGTTCTCAGCGTGCTTTCTTCAGTCGTGGGAACTGCTGATGGAGAACTCGAGGAACCAGGGGTGGTATTGGACACCTGCGACGCTGCTGGGGTGGGGATCTTCCATTGTGGTCTCTGGGATCTCCAGCCCAGCCTCCATCTCAACCCTCAGAATAAACTTCTTGCTCCCTCAGTAGTGGGTTACTACACAAGACTGACCCCAATGGTCAGACCAAGGGTCCATCCTAGCGCAGTTTCCTGTCTTCAGGCACCGGCCAATGTCCGGTGCTTCGGAGGGAGTGAACAGGTCAGGTCATCATCACGTGCTCCGTCCTCTCAGCCATTCCTTGCTTCTGGCAAACAGAGGCTAGAGACATTCCGAGCTTGGCTTTGCATCTCTGCCCATTAATGGAGCTATCCTCCAGGAGTTACTTAGCGTGTTCTTTTCTGAACGGTGCTATAGTCTTGGTCTTCACAACATCCTCTGGCAACGTCCTACAAGCCTTTGGGGGATGTATCGAAAAGCACAAGCCAGGATACAGAAAGGAAGCTGGACAATTCAGTGCAGAGGACAAAGAGTTTTCCAGAGAGGTTTCATGGCGGCACTCAATCCCCTCGCCTTCCTTGTTCCGTAACCTCACCCCTTCTCACCAAGGTCTCTACAATCTCAACGTCACATGCGAGACCGCATCTGCCTGACACTTCAGCCCTGCCCAGCACCTAGAGCAGACCAACTGAAGAGTGGTCACTGGATGCCTCCGGCTTGGGGCACGTACTCAGCCTTTCCTGCAAGCCAGACTCTTTACGCCAGATTGCAGTCACTTCTGAAACCCTCGGTTTAATGGCACTAATGGGAGCAATGCTGGCCAGATGTGGTCAGGGAACAGCCAGCCCCAGTCTGCCTGCTGGGGAGGGAAATGGAGGAACAGTGTGGCCACAAAACAAGATGCTCTATTAGGATCTGATGTAACCAGAGCACCACAACACGCAGGACAGCCTCCTCCACCAAAGAGCTGGGTTTAGAAGCGAAGACGTGGCTGCGCCATCAATGGGAGAGAGGGAAGCTCAGGAAGGATGCTGGCTGGCAGAGTGCGGCACAAATCAGCCTGAATGTAAACACTTTTGAAGGGCTGGGAAGCAAAGGGGCTGGACAGCCAGGCTGCAGCGATGGCCTGTATACTTCCAGAGAAGAAGTTGGACTGATCAGCTGAGCACTCCCAATTCTGGGCCTGGAGAGGCCATACTCAGAGGTTAGTCTAAGGTTGTGGTTCTCAACCAGGGATGTGTGGATCCCGGGACCCATTAAAAAAGCTCTAGCAAAGTCAGTACAAATTAAAATTTCATATAGTGACTTGTTTATACTGCTCTACATGCTGGAATGTGTATCCCAATTGATTTATTTTATACGGTAAATACAAGAAAGCCAGCAACTTTGCAGCACTAGTGTGCCGTGACGCTAGTATTTTTATGTTTGATTTTGTAAGCATGTTGTTTTTAAATGAGGAGAATCTTGGGGTACCCCAGACAAATCAGCCTCCTGAAAGGGGTACAGTAGTCTGGAAAGGTTGAGGACCACCGGTCCAAGGTAACACTGCCCTATGCATTTCTCCAGCACACATTCCTGACTTCACCTGTCTTTATGAAATAAGGGACAGGATTTTTGTAATGAGAACTTGAGCTAACATAGATCGGGCTTTGTTAACAAACTGGGGCAGGAGATTCCCATTTTAGGAGGGAAAAGCATGTTCCTGAGACGTGTCCGGATTCAACAAGCCCATCAATTCTGGAATCGCCACTACATAGGTGAATGCTAGAGAATGGGAGGCAATGCACCCCCTGCCCCTAGATCAGCCTATGAAACTGCTGGCCCATCGGACACATTTCGCCCAAGGGAAGGTTAGTTCTAAGGCCAAGTCCAACAGGTCAGGGTTTAAAGCCAGAGTTTTAACCTGTCCCTCCTGGTGCAACTTTTCTGGTGTTGCCTCCCTGCACAAAGCCAGCGAAAACACCCAAGCAGCTGTTCAAATATTTGACGTCTGAACCGCTTGCATTAATTATTCATCTCAGGCTCACTCAAACCAGATTTCTGGACAAGTGCTGTTATAAATGGATTAAGAGGACCACCAAATGCAAGAAAGGCCTCATAGGATCACACCTGCTTCTAACTCGGTGTAAAAAGGGCTCAGAACCCCCACCTTCTGCTACACTTTGCCATGGGCACGTTGCCATCCAGAAATGGGGAAAACGTGAAACGGAGCGTGGGGACGGCTGCAGAGAGCAGGGTGAGCTTGGTGGTACTTTGAAAGCAAGGCCTTTGTGTGAGAACAAAACGTGAGCCTCCAAAAAGACACTAGATACACGACATTGTTGCACCCGGATGATTTATGGTTCAATACAGTGTTATTTTTGGCCTGGCTCTGCCATAATTCACCATTATCTGCAAAGCCACCCCCAGGTTTAACACCAGCGCCGCTCTCCGCTTCAGAGAGAAGTCACCTCCAAGGAGTGAAAATGCTAATGAAGGTGTAAGTTTGATCTGGGACCCTGCAGCCACTACTCATATGAGAAGCCACGGATCACAGGAGAAAGGAGAGCAGGGTAAGGCCCACCGTGCGCTGTAATTACTCTGTCTATATTTCAAGTCATCACTTTCAGATTCACCCTCCCACATCTTTCCAAGTTCTACGCGACGCCTTTTCCTGCTCTTCTGGTGCATTCGATCTGCAGCAAACACCACTTCACACACTGCCCCCTGCCTAATACGCGCCTCTTGATGCTAACGCAGTGCAATTCTCTGACAGTCTTAATCCCAGCTGCCTCTTCAGGGGCCAGACAAACAGGAGTGAGCAGGCAGGTCAGCCGCTGGGGCCATTAAGCCAAGAAAAAACAAAGTTACAGCTCTGTCTCCCATCCCCATTGCTCTGGTAGCCAGGTGCTCTGACAAGCAATTCCAGCTCGGGTATTGAGTGGCACCTCTATAAACCATGTGACAGTTTGGGAGACAAACTCGCCCATCAATCAGGATGTACCTATCAAGATCACTTACCTAGAGTGTCTGCAGCCTCGGGCGTGATGCACACAGCATTACTTAGACTGGCCCTTCGCACAGTTCTTGCTGAACATCCTAGGAACTCAGAACAAGCAAGAGCGCCATTGAACCATGGCCGTGATGCTCTGCGAAGTGAGAGCAAGGAGGCCTATTTCACACGCCTCTTGGCCAAAATGCAGGATCAAACCTGCCGTGGCCGTAGGCCTACCTCCTACACACCGAGATTAAAAACGGAGGGAGATCGCTGTGCTGGCAGAAAACACTTCTCCTCACACCGCTTTCCACCGCACCCTGCGCCTTTTCCAGGCTGCCCCCTATATCTGGAACGGCTTTCCCAACCCTGCACATCACAGTGGGATTGCCTCAAACCCACCTCCCTCTACAGGCCTTCGGAGGACAGCCGACCCTGGCTCAACCTGTCCGAGATCCCCAGTCACTAACCGACTATCCAGCTAGATTTAGGGAATAAAGAGATTCTACAAGGGCCTGAACTCAAACTTCTGTGTTTCTCCTGGGGGAGCAGCTAACAGCCGGCCAAAATGACAGTGTACGCGGCCGCGCTTGCGTGCACTACCAGCAGTGGCTCTTGCAGGTAGGAACGCTGAACCCACGTGGAGGCTGGCGACAGCTGGAAGTGGAGAGGCAAGAAGGCAGCAAAGATGAGCAGAGCAAGACAACCACAGCCTGGCCGGGGAGGAAAAGCCCTCACCAGCTCAGGTTCTACAGCTCAGCTCTGTCCTGGCGGGCGAGTCCACGTTTCCAGTTTTAAGTATATTTGTCTGGTGCGTGCTACCAGTGCTAATCCGACAGGCGACACTAGCTGTTCCGTTCCGTACGCCCTGCCGCACCGTAGCCATTATCTGTATAACTGCACCACCTAGCCATGGACCTCACTACGCTAGGCGCTGTACGAACACCGCGCAGAGAGCCTGTACTCTTAAGGATCAACTCCGTGCTGTTAACTGCATCAGGCCTGCCTCAAGGCGCCCACTTTCCATCTTCACCACTCAGCATGGTGAGCTAACGGGGACTGCACCACCCCATTCAGAACTGAGCAAGGAGACAGCTGCAGCAGGAAAGCTGGTTTGCAGGGAGCACGCTGGCTGCCCTCGTGAAGGAGATCTGCACTTTAGCTGCTGGGCTCCCAGGAGGGAGGTCTGAACGCTTGTCCGGAACATTGTAAAACTCTCCATTCCTCCTTCAAAAATAAAATGTTTTACAAGCGGGTCTGAATCCAAACACAACTCAAGGGTGCACAGGCCTGAGGAGGCTCTCGTGCTGCTTGGAGGTAATTTATACACGTTCGGCAAGAAAAAGCCTCCTCTAAGTTTCCAAGACTGTATATTTTGCTATTTACCCCCAACCAATAACAGCCACTGCTACAACTCACTTCAGCACAGCTTCCCCTTCCAGCACACTCACTATATTTTCTTAAAGAAATGTCACTCTCTGGCTTCTTGGAGAGGAAAAGAAGGCAGGCAATAAAAGCATTTTATGCAGAGATACTGCCAGACCCCACACACGCTTCCTAAGAACGGCTCCAACCTGGGTTTATTTCTTAGCTGCTGAAACAGCTCAAGGTGGTTTTATTTTAAAAATGTGCCCTGGAAGGAAAAAGAAAGCTTTTTTTTTTTTTTTCTTTTGAAAGAAGGGAGCAGATGAAGCCATCCTGAGCAGCCACCTTTCTCCAGATGAATAGCGTTTCATTGGATCTGGTTATCAAACAGTCAGACGGTTCCTCCGCTCCCCTGTACCACAGAATTCAACATACAAGAACTCTGCAAGCAACCTCCACGTGCCATTCCAGGGGAGATGTACATTCCAAGATCAAGGTGTTCCTTTCACGTTACCTCTGTGCTGATTGGTAAAAGTGGCAGTTTGGAGACGAGACTGAAAATCAGCGTCCTGGACACGTGTAGTGATCTGTACTAAAAAGCAGAAGAGCCAGCTGTATGGTTTTAGCACCACCACCACCGTTCTGTAGCAATGCATGCCAGCAAAGGGAAATCACGCACGTGGCTCAGGACTTGAGTGGATCGCTGCAGACGTCGGGAAGGAACATTTTCCTTCCACACGCAACACTGGGGCACTGGCTAGGAATACTGCAGGAATTCTAGCATGTCTCTCTGCAAAGCATCCGATGTTGGCCGAGGCCGGAGGCGGTGAACGGTCTCACCCAATGGCCTGATCCCACATGGCAATTCCCGCACAGCTTCCTGGAACTCAGTGGCTGTGTGACGGATGAGCCCACAGCCTTGCATCTCTCTGGCAGGCTGCAATTCAAACCCCACTGCCACCATACAAAGGAGGACTCTGAACCTGGGTGTTAGCAGCCATTGGCTTGATTTCCATGATCGAAGAAGGGGGGCTCTGAAAGCTTTTGTTCCCGTGCAGAGAGGGTGGAAACAAAAAGGTTCGAGGGGAATCAAAGTAATCTTGACTCACTAAGCAGATTCACATCACTGGATCAATAAGCTCCACTGACAGGGATCACAGGAGTGTCGCAGCCCAGAGGAGCCAAGAAAATGCCTTTTCTAAAGCAGCCGAGCATGAAGCAGTGCGACTGGGGAACCCAGCCGAAAGCGACACCCCGGCTTACCCAGGCCATCGCCGGCAGCAGCTCCCCGTCATGTGCTTTAAATAATGCCAGGCAGAGAGAGATTTTATTTGTGGGTGGAGGAGGAAGAATGGGTGGAAATAGTCGCGGCTGAAATAACAAGGCCTAAATTTCATAAGGCAAACCCGCATGCTCTACTCCAAACTAATTCTTTTTTAGGCCGGGAAGAGGAAAGAAAATCAGTGTTAATTTAATCAATTGATCAGCCTATCGATTGCGAAACTGGAGCTGCTAGTTAGCTATGTGCAGTAATGCCCTCAAATCTGAAACCACAAAACACACCATTGATTTCTTCACTTGCTGCTCCAAAAAAGGGGGGAAAAAAATCAAGATGCACTTTCAAGGGAAAAAGCAACTTTCCAGCCCAGGGAGAGGATGCAAGTGAATCAGAAGACGAGGCAGGGAACAGGGACCGCGGTACCTTGCAAGTTTCAAACTGAAATTAGTTACAGATGCAGTCACGGTGTCTTGTGTAAACTCTATCGATTGGGTAGCTGACAGCCTTAGGAGCCTCAGTGCTAGGACAATCAATCGGCCTGCACTGTCACCTGCCACGTTGCTGAACAGTTGACAATGCAATTATCCAGTGTGGAGGCAGGGAGTTGGCGTGTGTCAAACGCAGTTAGCCACTTTCCGGGCACTACTCGATAATGCGTTTCACCGCCCAGCGCAGGAGACATGTGGAGATAGGAGCAGTTTAGATCTGCACTCCCTTTTCCTTTAGAAAAATCTCACTGTTCCAGACTTCACAACTGTATTCTAAAACGCTATTAAACTCATGTCAATCAGCTACTTGGTGGTTAAGGCTGAAGTCTGACCTCAGAGTCCAAGAGGTAGACTGCAGTTCCAGCAAAACTGTGGACGGTTTGAAAAATTATCCAATGACTGTCTTAAAGCCTGGGACTTTCAGAGCTGGACTGGACAAAGCGCGAGAAAAATGGATTGGAGAGAACAACTCTGCCTGTGCAGATGGGACCGGATGATCTTGTACTGCATGTCTAACACCTAGGAAAATAGAAGTTTAAAGGGATGCTGTCAACTTGAAATCTAGTCAATTTCGAAACCTGAGTACTTTCAGCTGCTATCTGCGCCCCATGGCTCTTCCTGCAATTTCAGTCCTTTTACAGCCACATATTCCTTTTGATTTTTAATTAATTTTTCTCCCTCCCTTGTCGCTGTGTGACAGCTCACTCATGGGCCCCTGCAATGGGGGGACTGACTGCACTCAAAACGCTATCAAAGAGGCAGAGCAAGTTGAAGGAGAGACTATTCCCCCACACTGCTAAATCTCTTCCCAACTGTGGTGACCTTAGACTTATCTAGCACGTATAACATCACTAGATATCATCTCCCTTTAAATAAACACTCTGCAGCAGTGGGGGTGCAAAAGTGAGGTTCTTTTTAATGGCCACAAAGATTAATATTTAATTGAAACTTGTAAAGAAGCAAAAAACCCCATCCAACCACAACAGTGTAAACAGTCTGTTGAGATGTAACCCTCCCCTCGGCATTGGGAACCCCCAAAATGAAGCTGACTAGTCTAGTTTCATCATAAAAACTGATGGATACATACGTCATCAAATGCTGAAGAGGGCACTGGACGTTAACATTTTCCGGTATGCTTCACCTTGGCTTGGAGAATTTAAAAATAAGATTTTTAACTCTGCAGTGTCCTATTAACAAGGCACCTAACAGCCAGAGCCCTGATCTCCGGCATTCTGCACAGCGTGTTCCCTAATGAGTGTTATTAATGTTTGGGAAGTGCTGCGTGAGGGCTGAGTGGTACAGAGATGACAATATATCAATTGCCGTGTGGTTAACACACTTTGTATGTAAACGAGGGTTTCTGATCATTCCTAAGTGCATCTTCCTCTCACCGCTTGTTAAAATCAACCCTTTCTATAGTACTGCCTGGCTACTGTATGGCAGGAGAGGTTCAATGGTGCCTGAACAAACCTCTCTCAATTCACACACGAATAAAACCCTTCAGAGAAAGGGAAACGCTCGTTTACTAATTACATTCATGCAACAAGGTGCACAACAAACTGGGCCTTTTCTGCACTCTTAGATCAAGAACCATCTTCTGGACAAACATCTGCCTCTCCCACTCAGGAGCAAATGTCAATGCAAACAAAGATCCAACTTTTCCATCTGAATTTCTTGTATGCCTGATTTTCTTTTGGTTAAGAAAGAAGAAGCTGCTGACTGCTTGAATGGGGGGGAGGGAGGCTAGGTCAGGAATTCGAGGCCCTAGTCCCAGCTCCACCTGACTCTGCATGCATGACACAGGATGACACTACTGGGTGTCTCAGTTTACCCATCTGTAAAATGGGAATGATAAGGACTTCAGTGAGGTGTTGTGAAACTGACGCTGGGATAAAAAGTGCTATGGGAAGGGCAAGATCTCACTATTTTCTCGTCTGCTCTCAGACTCCACTTTAACGGAAAACAATTAAGCAGGAAGCTACCAGACAGGTGCCGAGCGGTGTCGTTCAATCACCTGTTTCATCTTTCACCTCGGGCCCCCCTTGGCGTCTCCTTGGAGCGCCAGATCACTTGGGCAGAGCCCTCACCTTCACATCTGTCTGCACGCTGTGGGGAGGAGCCGGCCGCTACTCTAGCATGTCCCCCGTTTCCAGGCAAGCAGCTCAGCACTGGCTGCAGAAAGGCTGTCCTAATGACACTTGCTGCTCACGGCGAACCACGGCGTGGGCTCGCAAGGACTGACAGTGGGACAGCAGCCATCTGCTGGAAACTTTCCGACATTTGTATTTGAATAAGTTCCACTTTCCAAGCAGCTGCACTGATCGCATGCGACAAGCAAAGGAGCACCCCGGAGTGACTCTGCTTTGTCACAGTGTATCAGGCTTCAGCAAGCACCCCGTGTACACTGACATGCTGCACTCCGGGAGGAGACCTGGACCCTCTCCTCCTCACTGGAGCTGGCTATAAATCCTGCGCCATCTCAGGAGGGGGGAACAAAGAGAAATTCCAGAATGAAATGCTGCCCAGGGGTTTCCACACAAACCTGCAATCAGTCTTGGTCAGGTTCCTGTCTGGTTGATCTTCGCTGGATAGAACCCTTCCCTGAAAATGTCTTGCGTACCGTTTTAATGAATTCCCCTCTACGCTACTTTCTAGGCAGCCGATCTGCCTGTGGGAAGGCAGCCCATAAAAGCACTGGTAAGAGGCTCGCTACTTTGCCCGCCAGAAGGGCAGGGGAAACGCGCAGGTGAGAGAGCTTCGATACAATTCTTCCCTACATCTAAAGAGGAGGGCAATCTCTGTTCCATCAGACAGTGCGGTTCGTAGCTTAAATGGTGCTTGCAGCTAGCTTGCCTTTCCTGTCTCTGTCTCTCTCTCTTTGAAGTTGACTGGACAGCTTCCTCAAGCCGGCGTTATCACTCCCTCTAACCACTCTTGGCAGGCAATCTAATTCCCCCTGAAAAGGTCACCGCCATTTTAACTGCCTTTCAATCACATTAATCACGCTGCCGCTCCTGCTCAGAGCGCTGTGCCTGCAGCTCTCCTGGCTGAGGTGCGATCGATAAACTGACACACTGGCCCCCACCCTCCAGCCGGCATCCCCAATCGCTCCCCATCTTCCCCCCAGACCCTCCCTCGCTCGCCACAACCCCCTGGGCTGAAGGAATGGTAAGACATGCCAAATGGCCAAAATCCCCCCATATAGCGATGCCGACAGGGGCTCCCTGATCCACTGGCCCCGTCGGCTAAGGAAAGGGGGGGTGAACCCCACTTCTACAGACACAGGAACCTTGACTTCCAGAGGAGGGTTTGCTCAGGCGCCTTTGAAGCTGTTACAAAGAACCAACCTCCCTCAAGCTTCCCTTCATGCAATCATTACTGTTATCTTTCTCTTTTTTTTCCAGTTACCAAATGTGTGTTCCACCCATCGATCCCTGTGTAAGACACTGTTTTAAGTCTGCTTGCCTTTTGACTGCGTTAAGCCGTTTAAGAGATGACAGCGGCTTCCATCAGTGCGAAGCTGATGCGATTCTTTTCAGATAAAGCCCTTTTTTCCTCACCCCCCCGCTCCTTTCAAGTAACAAACACACACACACAAAGGGACACTGAATGTTTCAAAGGAAAACCCCTTGTGAACTTTCCTCAGGAATTCTTTAAAGGGCTAACTTTACAGTGTAAACACTTGGGGCAATGTGCCTCCATTCTGGAAAGGGACAAGAGCTGGTACAAATATACTGAGAGTTAAAATCAGAGAGGGAAACGCTCTATGCTTCACAAGCTGAACACTGGCTGCTGCCTAAATACAGACAGGCTCGAAGCTTATTAGCCACAGATTGCGTGAAATAATCCCTCGTAACAAAGAGCAGCAGAAATGGAAGATGTAAATGACTAACGCAAGAACCTTTCCCCACTGATCAGAGATATGTAAATAGACGGCCGGTCAATGCTTGGATTTCTCAAAGCAAGTTTTCATCCCACAACACTGGGGATGAAATCTCCGATCTGGAGCAAAATCTCTTACCACGGAATCACACACTGTACTTCGGAAACGTGTTCAGATACCGTTATTGCTGGGGGGAGGCAGCGTTACACCTCCTCAACAGCTTCACTAAGATGATTTCTATTTAATCTCTCAAAACAAGGACCTGATTAAAAGCAGCATCTGGCAGATGTTGCACATTTGTGGATCCCCCTCCTACTCTGAGGCTGCTGGAGGAGGGGGCAAAAGAGACAAAAAGAGAGAGGATTGCTCTTCCTGCCCAAGGCAGATTCCTCGTTTAAACAAAGATGTCTTCCTGAAAGCTCCACACCACCTGAAGCCTGGCCCCTTCCTGTGGTATCTGACCTAGCCCCTGTGAGAAGAGAAAGGAACTAAAAACTTTACTCCATTCTTCCCATTCTAGAGTCACCCGAGACAACCGCAAATGGATTTAGTGATGACAATTGCCAGTGTTTTAAAAAGATCTGAAGGCAGCTACAGTACCAACTAATCCCTGCTCCACTCTCAAAGGCCGGAAAGCCCGTGTGCCGACTAACGCCTGCCAGTCCTGGCCTTCTCCCTTCTCCTGCTCTCCTCTTTGGTCTTTCCACCTGTTTCTGGAGGTATGAGAAGCTCTCTGCGGCGGGGATTGGCTTTAGCCATGCGCACAGTGGCGAACGCAAGGGGCACAACACCACCAGGAATGTACAACACACCCATGAGTTTGAATCACAAGGGCAGCCCGTCCATCACAAAGGGGACTGTTCGCCGTCAGGCTTTGGCAAACAAGCGCAGCGGCCCAGGAAACTGCACAGGTAACATTCCCACTGCCAGGGTTTTCAAACTCTCCCCAAGGCCTCAATCACTTCCCCTGCCCTTCTCTGCCCACTTTCCAACTCTATGTCCCTTTGTAGAGCCAGGACAACCTGAACTGCACGGAGTATTCAAGGTGTGGGAGTACCAGGGATGAAATAGTGGCATTATGAGACAGTCTGTCTTATCCTTCCATTTCCTAATGGTCCCAACGTTCTCTTTGCTTTTTTGGCTGCTGCTGAACATGGATCTTTTCAGAGAACTCCCCTCAGTGACTCCCAGATCTTCTCCTTGAGTGGGAACAGCTCATTTAGAGC
This sequence comes from Pelusios castaneus, assembly GCA_007922175.1. Taxonomy (NCBI): domain Eukaryota; kingdom Metazoa; phylum Chordata; order Testudines; family Pelomedusidae; genus Pelusios; species Pelusios castaneus. The sequence continues at coordinate 163,539 of ML685977.1, forward strand.
CCAACATTTTACAGGTCTATTTTCCAAGGTGAGTTACTTTGCATTTACCAACACTGAATTTCATCTGCCACTTTGTTGCCCAGGCACCCAGCTTTGAGAGACCCCTTTGTAACTCTTGGCCGCCCGCTGTGGCTTTATCTGCCTTGAGCAGTTGGGTCATCTGCAAACTTTGCCACCTCGCTGTTGACCCCTTTCCACATGTTGAACAGCACTCGTGCCAATGCAGCCCTCTTCTATTTACCTGTCTCCTTTGTGAAAACTGAGCATTTATTCCTATCCTTGGCTTCTTACATTTAACCAGTTACTGAGCCATGAAAGGATGTTACCTCTTACCCCATGACTCCACCTTTGATGAGGGACATTGTCAAAGGCTTCCTGGAAGTCCAAGCATTCTGCATCCACCGGCTCGCTCTTGTCCACACGTTTGTTGACCACCTCCAAGAATTCTAATAGATTAGTGAGGCATGTTTTCCCTTTACAAAAGCTGTGTTGACTCTTCTTCCCCAACATGCTGTGTTCATCTGCATGTCTGATAATTTGTTCTTTACCATAGTTTCAACCAACTTGCTTGGTACTGAACTTAGGCTAACCAGCCTGTAATTGCCAGGATCACCTCTGGAGCCTTTTAAAAAAATACACGTTACATTAACTATCCTCCAGACATCTGACAAAGAGGCTGATTTAAATGTTGGGTTAGATGCCACAGTTACTAGTTCTGCAATTTCATACCTGAGTTCCTTCAGATTTCTTGGTTGAAGACTACCTGGTCCCGGGTGCCTTATTGCTGTTTAGTTTATCAATTCATTCCAAACCCTCCCCTACTGACACCTCTATCTGGGACAGTTCCTCTGATATGCTACCTAAAAACAACGGCTCAGGTGTGGAAATCTCCCTCACATCCTCCGCAGCGAAGACCGATGCAAATAATTCATTTAGCTTGTCTGCAATGGTCTTGCCTTCCTCGAGTGCTCCGTTAGCACCTTCTTCATCCAGAAGTCCCTGACTGCTTGGCAGGCTTCCTGCTTCCAATGTACTTAAACAATTTCTCTTGCTGTTAGATTTTTGTCCTTAGTTAGTTGGCCTGCTTTCTTATACTTTACACTTGACTAGCCAGAGTTTGTACTTCTGTATGTAGTGGTTAGGAGTTCCTGCTAGTCTGTAGAATGTGATCACTGGTGTGATTTTTGTGCATTCTGACCAAAACCACTAACAACAGGCTATGAATTGTTCCCCATTTGGGGTCAGTACTGCAACAATGTCTGCTAGATCTGAGCTGGAACTGCGCAACAAACATTGGCCACAGCATCCTGCCCCCCCGGGCTGTGACATCTTCTCAGAGCAACACATGCTATTAAAAGAGAAATTGATGAGACACATGGACATCTATTCTCCCTCCAGTTTTATGCATTTCTCCATGTCATCTCTCTAGACACTACCGACAGCCACGTAGCCTAGCAAAGTCTGTTTGGCATTAAAAATGCCTTTGATTTCCACATCACTGCTTCCTCTCAGTCAAGGGAACTGGGCCAAATGCGGGGTCTGGAGTGGGAAGAGTTAATATCACCACCAATTCCGCACGAAGCAGTTTTAATTGCTGGAGGGCATCCCCAAAATGCCGCACCACACTGCTGGCTTACAAATTAAGGGCCTTTGTTCCGGCAACACAGGAAGAGGAACAGGGGAGTTATGTTTTATTCCCCTGGAACCACACAGAACAGGGCTATCAGCAGATGGCAGAGAGAGGCCAGGTCGGCAAGGGGAGATGGGGCCCAGACAGAAGGGAAGGGCTTATATCACTTGCTAACTGTGACTTGGTTCAGGCGAAGAAAAATACCTCTTTCCAAAGTCAGGGACTGATCCAAGCCCATTCCCATTGCCTAGACCAGGGATAACCAGCTGGCAGGCAGAAAATGGGGGGTAAAACATTCCCCTGGTGAGAGAAGACCACACCCCACAAGAGGAGAGGGCTGACTAGCCCCTGGAGAGAGAGCTGAGCATCTTCCACAGGAGAAGCATGGAAAAGACAGACCATAAGTGGGAACCGCTGAGACCCATGAGAGAGGGAGTAGGCTGTGTTGTAGGGATAAATGACTGGGAACTCCTTCAGTAGTGAAAGGGGAGAGGTTTCTCCTTTCCCAAGTGCAGGGAGCGGAGACGCCTCTTGTACCCAGCTCGGCTATTGGTAAGAACTAGATAAGTCTGATGGCTGGCGAGAATATCCTGCATCCATGGGGAAATGAAGTTCAGAACCAGTGGGCTCCTCCATCATTGGTGGCTACTGGGATCCCATGAAGCATTCCCAGGCAGATTCCCCAGTTCTGACCACCAGAACAAGCCCCCAGAACACCTCCCCACTTCACCAACCAGCATCTACCCCCATCCCCATCCCGAGACATGCTGCGAGGTTCTCCAGGGAGCAGAAGGAAACCCCACACCGTCACACAGAGGATGAGAAGTTACAACCATATCTGAGTTTGATACTCTGTGGAAGCGTCCACGCTCTAGGAGTTGCCCTCTACAAGAATGAGAGTGTGGCCCTCGTTACTGCCAGAAGATGGCGAATCTCTAACCCATTCGTACTACGGAGCCATTGCACGTTTTCAAGAACACTACGCAGAGGAGCCACTGAAGAACAACGAGCAAGTACCCTGTCTTTTCATAACATCTAATCACACTGGCTGGAGAGCGCTCTCCCAACCTGCCGTGTCGTTTGAAAGGCCGTCCACGCCACGAGGGCGGTGCTGAAAGGTTAACACAACACTCCAGCGAATTAGCTAGAAAAGGACTGTGAATGTTTTCGGCGTGAGGTGACGCAGCGATAATGTCAAGGGCCGAGTGGGCAATTCTACGCTGCCTTCCAGGAGAGCCCACGGGGGCCAGAGCAGTTGGTGAGGAGAGGTCACACAAGCACAGAGGGGCACGAAAGAGGGCAGACTGTTCACGTTAAGTAAGAGGATAATCAATATCATAGCGTTGATTGGACCAGAGGAACCCGTGCCTCGTAATACTGACGCTAATCGTTATGTTAATGAACAAAATCTACCGGTCTGCAGTACCCTTCTAGAGACCCGCGTGTTGACACAGGTGAAGGTGTGGGTGTGCGACAACTGTTTGCAGGAGTCAGAAGTGTGCCACACCGCCTCTGTTAGAAACACTGAGAAGCTGCCACATGCTGCTACTTAGCTTCCATGCTCCCGAGCATTGGCCTCTCCCGTCCAGAGGTGCAGTTTAACTTCAGAGGAAGATGAGAGTAAATCAGGAGTGCTGGGCTGTCACTTAAAAGCCAGTGGGTGTGTGGGCACGTACGTCTGATTCTTTCCCTTCGGAGCCCCTCCCCTAGAGACGTTTTCAATTAAAACCCAAGCTGATGTGCCATGAGACAGCGTCCCCTCCTCTTTACAGAATGGACTGAGCCGGCATGTCTCTTCTCATTAGGACCGTGCGGGTGAGACTCCCTCCTTACCGTGGGCAGTTCACACCGGAGAACAGTTTAGTAAACCCTCCTGTTTGAGGCCAAAGGGCTGAGTGTAAGAAAGAGGCCGGCTCCCAGCTAAAATTACATTCACCAGGAAAGCTCACAAGAGGTCAAATTTTGCTATAACTCTCTCTGTAACTGGTTTCCCTGTCACCGGGGAAGGAACAGGAGGGAAAATAAGACGCGTTTGTCTGGGAGCCCCGAGGGCCTGCAGCACTGGAGGGATACAGCAGGTTGCCGGATTCTCATTTATCAACCTTAAAAGGGATGGAGTGATAAATGCATAACCGGCCCTTTAATATTTTATGCAGGTGCTAAAGCGACTTAGCTGTCACCTTCAATACATCACCAGCGGCTGATAAACCAGCTTTCCTCACTCCAGGCTGGGAATTTTCACCACTGTTTCCCGCTCTCTCCTGCCCTTCATATATGTCCATGTATTTCTTCATATGCGCAAACAAGGAATGGATTCCTTCCCCGATGATTTCCCTCTTTAACCTCTCCTAATCTCTTCCCCTACGTGGCTACATTTCCTGAATACTAAGTTAAGCAATGCTTTGGGTTTAAGATCAGCATAAAATTTATCCCGTATTTTCCTGGTCGTGATAAAATCTGAACCATCACTGCGTAGTGCTGGCAAGACCTGACATTCCCGCCTATCTTGAAAGGCAACGCTGTGGATGGTTACGCAGCTTGAACCTCTGCCTCTAAGGAAATATGATTGAGTCAGCGTTCTTTTTTAAAGCATAGCAGCACCGTCCGCTCTCCCTCTCCAGAAACGTTACCCGTACCTCTGAACCCCCCCTCCAGGAGGGTGGTAGCACGTATCCTCTTCTGCCCACACCACTCATATTCCTCAAAGCGATTGCCATTCTCGTTCTCGATGTCCACGGAGTCATCCTCGGTCATGCATGAGCCTTCTCTCTGTGCCGGGCAGAGGGTGCAGAGAATAAGATAGTGAATTCTCTTGGGGGCTATAAGTGGGGTGGGTAATAGCACCCCCCCAAAGACCCTGATCCTGAGAGTCAGTGGGAAGAGCTGAGAACTCTCAGATCAAGACCAAAGTGGGCAGCAGGGTTCCCGTTTAACATATGGAGACAAACTTTCGCTCCCAGGACTAACTCAGCATGTGTCCAAAGGCAACGGAACGTGGGTGGGTGTGTTGCTGCTCCGAGCTGAAAACAGCAATGTCCCTGGGCCCAGGAACACAGGGGGCTCCCATCAGCAGGGCCAGGTATGGAAGTCTTCCCCAGGACACCTGACTCAGGGGAGCTGGGCATTGGGACATTCTTGCTGGGTGAAAGAGGAAACTCTGGAAAACCCAATGAGCCTGCTTCCGTCTTCCCCTCTGTTGTGTGCACCGAGTCTATGGGGGTTTACGCCTCCCCCGCCATCATGGTCTGTGCGACGGCTAACGAGAGACAGGCCTATTACGCTCCCATTTGCGGGTGGCAGAGGAGTCTTGTGAGGCTTAGCTCCCCGTGTGTAATGCTCACACCGCATTTATAACAAATCTGTTTCCAAGGGGCAACCTCAAAATGTCTGTAGAGGCAGAGCACAGAACGGAAGAACTCGTGCCGTGCCAGGCAGGAATCTAGGCACACTACACCAGGCTTTGGACGGGCCAATGCCCGCACGGGTTGGTCTGTCAAGCTGGAGCTCGTAAACTTGGCTTGGGGGGCGCGAAAACACGAAGCTACTGGCAGGAGGCAGGCGAGAGCCTACAGAGCGTGCCCTAACCCAGCAGGGCTAGTCCTGGCCTGGCTGGGGGGGGCAGCTGCAGAGAGAGCAGGGAGAAGGGAATGGCAGTGGAAGTTCCTGCTGCGCCTCTACCTTTGCAAGGCAATGTTCCACATGTCTACTCATCTCCTCCTCGGATCCTGACAGAGGCCGGCTGCAGAGGGGACATACCTGCCCTTCGTCCTGCTTCCTTCGTTTCATTTTCCCAATCCGAGCTGCATGGAGAAACCGGGGAGAGAAGAAAAAGACATCACCTTTATAATCACCAGCACAGACCCCGCAGCTGTCGTCTCCCCGACCAGCAACTCCTTCTTCACATTGGCTGGGGGGATGCAGGAGCACACATTCACTGATTTCAGGATGGCCAGAAGGGATATTATGCTCACCCGGCCTGACCTTGGGAGCAGAAGGCCAGAAAAGGTCACCCCACACTCCCGGAATCGAGTCCATATATGGGAGCTGAGCTACAGACCTGCTGCACTGGAGGGTCACATAAGAAAGTGGCTACAGAGAAACTGTGAGAGCAGATAACAGTCTGGAAAGGACAAGGGAGCGAGGGTGATGGGTCAAACGGACAATGCTGCGAAGACAGGCAGAGCTGAGAAAACTGAAGAGCAAACCAACCAGCAAAGACGTACGCGAACATGCAGCTAACGTGAACCGAGAGCATGGGAGCAAGACGTGCCACGAGAACGTAAGCGGTTCAGGCAAAGGAGCGTGGTCTGAAAACGCAGCACACAGGGAAGGGTGCTCAGCGATCAGCTCGGGAACACGGCAAAGGATGGCACGTGCGTGATGTACAGGTCTGCACGCACAGGACATGCAGAAGCAGCAGGCAGGACCTCCCACCAGCACGTTGAACACTGACCCTAGACCGGCTGGCTGCCCACTGCCCGGCCTGCTGGGTTTCATTTATGCTTGAGTGAAGTGGTGGGATATTAGGCCCCAAATTCTTGTAATAAAGCTTTAAAAGGGGTTACGTGTAACTGGGCGTGGACTGTGCTTTCTCTCCAAAGCTGCACCTGGACTCTCCAGCGGCTGGACCCTGTTCTGCCTTTTTCCAATAGACCAAGGAGCCCTCTGCTACCAGAAATTTCCTCTCTGTGTCGGTACTTGCTCAGAGCCCTATGAGGTTTCAGGGTTAGTTGCCCAAGGTGTCCTCCTTAAGTAACAAGTTGCTTTCAACAGCTCACGCTCCCACGTACGCCTGGATGGCAAGAAGCAGGTAGGAACAGTATGTGCAGGGCAGGCGGGGGGTTTTTTCTTAGGAAACAACAGTATTCCACATCCCAAAATAGGGGCTTTTTGTCTCCCTGGTTCTTAATCGGATTTACATTGGTGTTATTTTTATCTAGGTCCATTTTAGCCATCTAGTGAAAAACTCAAAGCCGCACTCTGTGCACAAAAAAGCAATCTGGGGGAGAGAGACTATGCTGATTAGGAAAAGCAGCCAAGACAGCCTGTTACTTAATCCAATCTCTGGTTAATTTGAGCCATCGTTAAACGTGATCGAAACATCTGGAATCAAATCATTTGCATTAAAAAGAATTTCTGTCCTTTATTATGATGGCTTTAGGCAGGTATTACTGGATAACTCAATCACTGGCTGCAGAAAAGTCTCTGCTTAATTAACAAGGAAGGTCAAAATTCTGAATGCAAGACAAGGAAAAGCCCAAGGAAAGCCCATGTGCTAATGAGAGCTGACACCACTGAAAAGTTGTGCTAGTCAGAGATTGCTACTGACATTGTAAGCGCTACCATGTGCTCCGAAAGCTGCAAGGTTCATTCCAGCGTCTCTATGGCTAGCAAGTTCCATGAGACGGGGACGGTGCTCCACACCTAGCTAGGGAGTTTTCTGCCAACCACAGACCTAGAATGGTCACCACTTCTCACAAAATGAGCTGAAGAGAAGCCACACGGGGGATGTAAGATTCCTGATCTTCAAGGCCTTTCTGTCCAGGCAAAACCCGCACACCCCTCCGTCAGGGTGCACAACGTACAGAGCCCTGGGCCAAAATCACTCACTGCATTCCTCGTATTAGTACAGAATAAGTCGCTCAAATCTAGTCCCTGGAAGAGGCTTCCTCCCAAAGACACTCTCCTGGCTCCTAGCACGGCTGGCGGAGATTCTGCAAAGGCAGCTATAGCTCCTGGAGAACCACACAGCAGCTTGGAAACGACAACAGACAGCCTCTCGAGCCCCGATCCCAGGCTGGTATACAACTGGGTGTTCCCTAAATGAATATAGCCCGGTTTCAGCAAACACCTCAAAGCCATCCATTCCTGCCTGGTCCCGAATGCTATCCATCCGCCACACTGCGGCATCTCTCTCACGCAGCGGCCAGCTAACAACACGACTGCCTCCCAATAGAGCTTCTGATGCTTCAACACCTCGGGAGGGGAGTTCCAGCTTCTCTTTGGTCTGGTCTAAACAGCTGTTTCAGGCACTGCACCACCTCCTTCCACACAAGGGAATCTGTTAGTTGAATGTCGGCTTTCCCCAAGAGAAGTGACTCTATTGAGGCACCTCAGGACCTTATTTATGATCTCTGGAAGTCTGTATCAACTCTGTCCCATTCCTAGAAAAAAACCTGGGTATGTTTAACTGCCTACTTTGCAAATTCCACCTGGGATCCGCGAATCAAGCAGGGCATGCTCTAGCTCACACTTCATCACCAGTAAGAGATTTTGCAACCCTGGTTAAGTCTTTGGGATCACAGTCTACGAGAATCCAGCTCCCTCCCATAGCTCTACAGAGGCGAAATGGTTAACAGGGACAGAAAGAAATAACATGAAGATGTGACTGCTCCTGCAGATTTGTAAGCGAAGGGGAGTCAGCAGTCACATATAAAGATCCATCGCCAAATGAGAACAACCGTGTACATGCTGGTATCATCCCTCTGGTCCAGCCACCTTCAGTTTTTTAAAAACAGTAGGGAAACTGAGGCAGGGTGTAGTTCAAGTTACTCTCGCCCAGTCGCCACAGATCTATTTGCTGGGCAAGTTGAACTCCATTAACCATTATTAGTTTTTCATTGCCAACCTCAGTTCTCACAGAATATTAACAGGCAGAGTGTGCCTGGGCTAGTGAATTCTCATGACTGCTTTCCAAGGCTGGGTTAAAGAGATTTGCGGGAGGCAGAAATAGAAGCAAGGTTAGGAACAGAACCCAGGTTTCTCTCAGCTCCATGCCAGATCCACCACACTGCACCCATCCCAGTCTGCCTCCCGCCCCAGCAGAGACAAGCACTCTTTTCCTTTTAATTACAGAGCCATGAGTGAAACAGCCACTGGAGGAAAGAGGTGTTGAAAACTAATTCCTCTGCCATTTCCATTCTTTGCTCATCAGCAGTGGCGTGGTGCTGTTGGGAGCGAACGGTGCCTCTGGTGAGGGTTGAGAACAAAAGGGAATGCTGCATCCTAGAAAGCACATAGCAGGCAGCCTTTCCTGTAACCTGCATGGAGCTGAGCCATCACTTCCAATCAGCGCAGAAGGGACAGAGCGGCCCCAAAGGCAAGGGGTGATTGCGGAGGTGTCCCAAAGGGGAACGGCTCAAAAGAACACGCAAGTGAGACCACAGTATTGTTAATTAGTGCTGATAGATGCAATCATTTCTAATTAGCTCGCTAATCCCTCTCCCCGTGCGCCTGTCGCAAGAGCAAAGGGGGAGATGGGGCTCCTTGTCCCCAAGTTGGTAAGATAAAAGTGGAGAAATCCTGCAGTAAGCAAGAAGAGTGTAGAGAGCTTCACTCGAGAGCCCCTGAGTGCTATCAAGGTGTGTTCTCATTTCAGCGTGATTGAACAACGCCTCTCTGGTTATCGTTCAGGCCGTCTGCCAGGAGGTGAGGCGGTCCCAACATGCCTTCCACCACCGCTTTCAAAATTGCTTGTGCCTTGCGGGCCGGTGGTAGAGAGGGAGGCAGGGCAGGTGAACTGCCATCTTTCTGAAATAGGGTCTCCCAGATCAGTTGCTGCTCCGCTCCTGGCCAGAACGTTCCTAGCCACTTCTGATTCCATCTCCCCCAAAGCATTTCAGCTGGAGGGTGAAGTGAGTGACCTGGTGCCAGCGTTCACTGCTACCTTTGTAAAACCCCTCAGTAGCAGAGAGCTGCCCAGAACCAGGGCCACGCTGACCAATATACGTATTAGCCCAGCATATATCACATCAACTCTATGTTATCGGCACCATATACATTAATACACCATATCAACGTATCAACGATCATATCGTGTACATATTCCTACCAATTACTTGGCCTCAGTCTTTCTATATCCTGTTCACTTATGCTAAGTATCCCATAATGCTTTGCAAAGGTGAAGTCAGCTTTGGCATGAGAAAACAGAAAACTTGTCAAAGGAAAAATACACCGAGGTCCTGCACTAGTACAAGCTGGGGAAGTGCTTTCCCAGACCAGTGCCCAGAAGGTAATCTCCCAAATAAAGACAGAGAAGGTACAAAACAAGTTAAGGAAGTAGGATGACCTGGTGGGGTGGATTTTAGTGACGTGGAAAGAACTGTGTAGACGTGTTCTATAAATGCCACCAGCAGAAACGTGGAATCTTCTGCATAAGGTGAACTTCCCAATGCTGCATGAATTAACCGAACCTTTCTTCCTGCCCTAGAATGGACTTTTAGCTGGTTAGTTGGTTTCTTGTATATAGTCCTTAATGAATCAAAGTGTGGTCAAGCAATTGAGTGCCCAGTTTATCACCAACCAGGAGAAGATCTAAGCCACTCGGGAAGTCAGGGTGACAAGAGCTACATAAAACACAAATACAGAGTGCCAAAGAAAGATAAATAAGGTACTCGCAGTATTTTGTGCCCAGTCCAGGTGGTCTGCTGAGTACAGGCAAAATTAGCAGCAACTACTTGGGACACACCGCAACAGCCATGTCAAACTACGTGCACATATCGGCATTATTAAAGAGCTCCTCTGTTCTCTTCCTCAGTTTCAGGGGGCTGCCATTTTTTGCCTTGGCTACAGAAGCAAGAACTGCTAACGGCAGCTCCAGTCCTGCAACAGGCTCTGTTGAGTGGGGCTCCAGGCGGGTGCAGATGACCATGTGCACAGCAGAGCTCAGCTGGCTTCAACAGGTGGCCACCAGCACAGAGTCGATTAGATGTCAAGGTCAGCATGAGACTCAGCCAGCCTCCAGGAGGAGAGGGAATTGTAAATGAGACCCAGAATGGACACTATCCACCCTTTAAAGCTCTACTGAGGTTTTTAAGAAGATCACAGAGTCGGAGGGCTGGAAAGGACCCCAAGAGGTCATCTAACCCAGCCCCCTGAGCTGAGGCAAGACCAGCCCTAATTGGTGTTTGTCCAACCTGCTCTTACACACCTTCAGAGATGGGGATTCCACAACCTCCGCTGGAAACCTCGTCCACATCTTATCCGGCCTTATAATCAGGAAGGGTTTCCTAATATCTCATTTCATCTCGCTTGCCGCAGATTAAGCCTGTCACTTCTTTTCCTATCTTCAAGTTCAATAGCAGCAAACCCCCAAAACATAAAACCACGTTTAAAATATTTTGGTGGCACCAACTCTTTACATTTCTCACAGCTGGGGAGTCTTCCAGGCTGGAAACACTTTGATGAGTCCCACACAAAACCTTTCGGGGTCTGTCAGCATATCTAAGCAACGGTCCCAGAGCAGCCACTGGGAAGAATCCTAGATCGAGGGGAACATGGACAGCAATGGCAGCTCAAGCAAAGGATCGAGCAAGAGAATGGAGAATTCTCCAGATGGCCAAAACTGATCTTGTCTGTAAACTGCTACACAGCAACCTAAGAGAGGACACTACGGGCGAAACACTCAGGAGGCCTTCAATGGGGATGATCTCACTTCACATGTCAGGCATCACAGGCTGGCCCATGCTGGGTCTGCTGAATTCACACAGGTAGTTTAGAGCCCTGTAATTTTGCAGGATTGAGGGCCCAGCTCTGCACAGTTAAATGCAGGCTTTTGCACGTGGAATGCTTTAAGCACCGAGTTATAAGATGCTTTGAGGCTCCTTTGAAAACACAGCCGTAAGAGTCAAACAAAAACATGGCAAATGAAATCTACAGTCACCCTTCCCACATACAGGCATAAGGAAATCAGCGTTACTAAGGTACATGTTGCAATAACAATTAAAAATCATTCTAAAACATCCAGGTGATTACAGGACAATAGGGACAAATTAGTACAGTTTCTGCAAAGGAAAGAAATCAGACTCTCTAATCTATAAGAGCTCTTTCAAGTGTCAGCAAAATGATGGAGAAAGGAAAACCAGAAGACAGTAGATCTGGATTTTTCCAAAAAAGATTCTGACCAAATCACACACAAGAAGCTAATAAGGAAACTGGATACTAAATTGTCATGTGGTGAGAAGTTAAATTCTTTTATAGATTAGAAATTGGCCAAGAGATGGAAAGCAAAGATTAAATGTTCAACATGCTTAAAGGTTCTCTATTAGCACTAGTGTTGAGTACATATTTATCAATTACCTGGAAAAGAGAGTGAATTGTAAGGTGGTAAAATTTGTAAATATCACAAGAACATCTGCTAAGACAAGAGAAGACTGAGCAACTCCAGAGGAAAATATGATAGCAGGAGACATTCAGTGCCGACAAATGCAAGGTAATGCACATTGGAAGGAATAAACGGAACTATTTATGCACACTGCGGGGTTCTAAGTTATCCACCTGACTGAAAAACAGACCTAAGCATCACTGTAAACCTCTGCTTGAGTCCCAGAAATGCTTAAAGCATTGTTAGGATGTATAAAGAATGACTGGGACATAACAAAATTATAATATTTCTATAAACGATTATCTAAATGGGTTACCCACACCTGGAATACTGTGTTCAACTCCGGCCACCATATCCCAAAAATGGATATAGCAAAAATAGAGGCGGTTCAGAAAAGAAGCAACAAAAATGATCTACAATGAACGAGCAACCCAAGTTCACAAGACCAGCCAGTAGCATGGCCCGCTAAAATGTAAGTGTTCTGGGCTCCACATCTATGCTTCAGCAACACTGCAACTCTACCTTCCGGGAAATCCTGACTCTAAGGAAGTCAATAGGGTAATCCTCCCTTCCATCAGTAGTCTGTTGCTAAAGATAATGCCCGTCATAACTATATAGCTTTGGCTAAAAATTTTGGGTACTTATAAAGAGGCAAAGTTCTGGGGGGCTAAATTGCACCCACTTTAACAAAGGTTTCCAATGCTTATTCTCAGTCCAAAGGTGATTTGTGTGACAGGAAGATATGGTGGAATTCTGTTGAGATTCCCAGTCATGTGAAAGAAGCATTTTTCATCACTGAACACATCAGATGGGGGAGGGGGAGAAGGAATTATTTAAAAAATTTCATGCTTCTCTTGGATTCAGTTGAGAATGACAGGAAGTGCACAGGACTCTTTCCTTTTTAAAAGACTATTTAGAAATAAAGTTTGAAGATTTTCGAGACACGCTGAACACACTGGTGGAGTACATTCTTTTCTTTAGCACAATGCTACCATACAATATGCCAGACTATACATTTACACTAGAACCAAAATAGAGTTTAAAACAGGACTGTGTGTTATTTTACTTAAACTCCTTATTTGCTTTAAAGAAGCACAAGGAAATTCAAAGTAAAAACTACATCCATGCAACTTTGTGGGTGTAATTTTGATCATCAAAGGTCAGAAAATTCCAAGTTAAAAATCTCCCAGGAACTGTAAGCTGGCTAAATCGTCTATATTTAAGCAAGTTTAACAGTAAACATCAGTATGCAATTAGACGTTCAAATATTACTATTGTGACTTCACAGTTTCACCGTGAGATTGCACAGAATTGGCTTTGGCTTAACAGGACAAAGAATGTTCTACTGACTTATTTCCATTCACTGAGATGGAAATTTCTGCCATTTAAAGAAAATAAATGTTTGCAATATTTGATTTTTAAGTGTAAAACATTTTTCACTAAATAGAAATACGTATTATTTCCCTAAAACACTCTGCTATATAGTGAAAAGTGTGGATCAACATTTCTAGCAAGTGGATGAGGGTAAATCAAAGGATCTGTATAGACACCAGAGACTTAAGTACACTTTCCGTTTCTAGTATAAACGCTGATTGGTAAGCCCTTGAAAAGCGGTCCATACGGCTATACCTGTCCATCTGCATTGATCATAATACTAGATTGGGGCCTAAGTGACAGGTCAAACTAAATCCATGCATGCAAATCACAGAAGAACTTGTGGAAAAGGGACCTAAGTGAAATAGCGCAGTATTAAATGCTGCTTTCATTATTTACAAAGTGAGTCTGCACAAACATACAGCAATGACACCGTACTCGGGAAAAGGTAGATTAGTGGAGTTAAGAGGAACCCGAACTTGCTCTCTAGGAGCGGGGTGGGAGAAAAGGGAGAGGGCTAAGATTTGAGGGAGGCAGAGTGGACAACCCGAGGCGACTTGTAAAGGGTTAACATTTCCGCGGGGAGGGCGGAGAGGAAAGGCTGAAACTTCCTGGCCGCGGGCGCCCCCCGCACTCACCATTCAGCCGGGTCTGCCGGTTGGCCCGCACCCTCAGGAAGGTCTGCAAGGGGAGAGAGCAGAGCAGGTTAGGCCCGGCCGGCCGCCGAGGAAGCTGGGCAGAGCCCAGGCACCCAGGCCCGGGGGAGACGGCCCGGCCCGGGGAGAAGGAGCCTCCCGCGCCCGCACCCACCTCCTCCCGGCCCCCGCCGCACGGCCCCCTGCGCCCGCTCTGCATAGCCGCGGCCGGCAGCGGCGGGGCGGGGGCCCGGGGCTCGGGGCCCGGAGCGGAGCCCCCCGGCCGGCCGGGGATGCGGGCGGATAGAGAGCGGCCCGGCCGACGCCTCCGATCAGCTCCCAGCGGCCGCCGCCATGTTGGGCCCGGTCATGTGACCCGCCGCCGAGCGGGGTGAAAGTTCACGGGGAAAGGGAGCGGGTTGCCGTGGCAACCGGCAGGGCCAGCCGGCCAGGGGGGCGAGGCCAGGCCCCGCCCCGCCCCAGTGACCCCCAGTCTGTATCTGGCCGGGCTCAGCCGCCCCCACCGCCAGCCCCCCCAGGGTCAGGGGTCAGGGGTCAGCCTCCTGCCCAGGCCAGGCCAGGCCCCAAATCTGAACACAAGCGGGGCCCTGCGGAGCCAGCCCCGAATCGCCATGGAGGGCCTGACGCTGGGAGCCGGGCCACGCTCACGCCAACACCGCACCGCTTTACACGCCTGCCACACGCGTGTGGCTCTCCGTGCACCCCCGCCATGAATGGAGTCCGCACGTCTTCACACAGACACCCGCAGAGCAACGCAGACACACGAAGACAGAGCACACGCCATGGGGGCGACAGAGTCTGCAGACGGCGCCTTGGCCAGGAATCACAGCCGCTGCTCTGCCTCACGCCTTGGCAGTCACAACGAAGAAGGGGTGATGCCAACAAGTGTCTCTGTTCCGCTGCGTGGGGCCCCTGAAATCACTGACTTTACTCACCTGAGCACGCCTGTGCAAATTAAGAGGACGGGTGTGCTTAAAGTGACGTGAAAGCGTTTGCAGGATCGAGACTTAAAGGGCTGAAGGGATGCTGAGAAAACAGGTTAACCGATGCAACGAAATCCCTTGCAGGTCTTTAAGACCCTCCAAATGTTCTCAGAAAACTGTTATTTTGAATTGTTTGAATACCACAGAAGCTCCACACTGTGTCCCAGTGCGCCCACTATAACAATGGGAGAGGAACTAAGTCCTGCGGGATTTTTTAAATACAGTAACTAGTAAGCTGGAGCTGGGATCCAGGAAAAGATGACAGGTTAAAAAACTGCAGCGTGTCTAACAATCCTGAAATTATTTACCCTGTGTATATCTTTCCTTCCTTGCTTGAGGTGAAATTACTCCCAAATAGGAAGAGAAAAAATAAAATAAAATAAAAGGAAACATTTGAGGTTCAACTGAAGTTTATTTTCATCTTTGCACGTAAAGCAGTTTTATGCCCATAACTCCAGTACAGACAGGTAAGGGATGAACGCACCCTGAATGTCAATTCCATTTGCATTTACACCCGTGCCATCCCAGTGAAGTCAATGGGACTGGGCAGTTTTAACAGAGACACAGGGAAGTGGGATCAGACTAGATTTGTGTGGGAGGAGTGTTTTCAAACCCTTTCGGATTTCTGCCTTCTGTGCCAGCCATCAGCCATTTGAAGCAGAGACCTCCTTGCCGGCTCTGATTAATGAGACAACCAGCAAATGACATAAGAATGTCTTGAGTGTGGCTGCACCCACCACAAACTGCAGAGTGAATGAAATTCTCTATAGCTCATAGATTTTAAGACACTGGTTTGGGAGGTAAAACAGTTGTAAAATGCATATTATTGGGATTTTGAAAAAGGGTAATTCTTGCTTCAAGCAAAGCCTCAGCTGCCAGATTCGTTCTAGTACAGTAAGCCTCCTGCAAGTGTGTTTTATTGGTGTCTTGTTAGAAGCTTTGTCCATATTATCTGCTGCACATAGGTCATTGATGGAGTATCTCTTAGTGACTAAAGCCAGAACCCAGAGCCTTTGTCCTTCTGTGTCTAGAAATCTCTAACACAGCTTGGAGTTTAGTAGGCACCAAAGAGAATTCAGTCACACTTTATCATTCATACCCACATCTGCCAGCAGGGCTTATGTGTTATGCTGGAGTAGGAAGGGTGAAAACCATGGCCTATAAAAGCTAGACATGTTGGACCCATGGAGCTGGGGAGAGGAAAGTGGAAACGAGGCTTAATAATATAGGATTCCTTGATCTCTGTGTCAGAGGCCATCAAAGCAATATTAGTAGTTGCGGCTGTGAGAATATCCATCAGAGAGGCTGTTGGAATATCACAGTAACTCACATGCTATGATATTTTATGACGAAAGAGAGATTTTGCTTTCTAAGGT
This sequence comes from Pelusios castaneus, assembly GCA_007922175.1. Classification (NCBI taxonomy): domain Eukaryota; kingdom Metazoa; phylum Chordata; order Testudines; family Pelomedusidae; genus Pelusios; species Pelusios castaneus. The sequence goes on from ML685977.1 coordinate 179,660, forward strand.
TTTTTTCTGCAGATACACCCTACTTAGATGCATCCCCATTTTGTTCTGTTTGGGGCTTTCCTACCCAAATCCCTGGTTTAGTATATTAGGACCTGGGACCACGAAGTGATGAGCAGAGCATGATGTGTGACTGTGAGCTGGTAAGCGGTCTCAAATATCCCTGATCTCGATGGGCACTGAGGTCACTTCAGCCCAGATCCTCAAAGGTCATTACATTCCTAACTTCCATCAAAATCCATGGCTGTTAGGAGCCTAATCTCTTGTAGGATCTGGGCCTCAGTGACGTACAGACTCTTAGCTGGTTTGTGTGTGAGACAGATGCCAACCAAAACTTTCAGTGGCATAGTTCTATCCATTTCCCAGGACAGACATACAGACCTCTAATTCCCGTTATTGAAATGCACAAGGTTAGAAATAAGTGGCACAGATTAAAAATCCTATTTTTAAAAACATATATCTTTCCCCGAGTTGCTAATAAGACCTTAGTGTACTAACCCCCAAAGAACTGGAATCAACTCAGCCTCTCACTTTTCTGACATCATTTCACTTTTCTCACTTATTTTCTTCTTTTCTTTTTTTGCAGTGTGCTCAACGTGGACACTCAAAGCTGACTCCTCAGTTTCATTCTTCTTTCTAGTCAGTTTCACATGGTGGCTCTGGTGGCTACCAGAAGGTTGCCATATATGGTTTACAAATGTAACTATGGAAGGCTTCAACCCAAACAAATCTTGCTTCCTGCCCCGACCCCTTAATTTCACAAAAACATTCATATTAGCTTTTCTAAAAACAAAAGCAAATGAATAGCCACACGGGGTCAGATCAATGGCCCATCTAGTGCAGTACCCTGTCTTCCCACAATGGCCAATGCCAGGTGCTTCGGATGGACTGAACAGAGCAAGTCATCCTCCAGTGAGCCCATCCTCTGTTGCCCATTCCCAGCTTCTGGCAAACGGAAGCTGGGGCACTTCAGAGAACTTTGCCTCCCTCAGCTATTTGAACTGCAAGAGTGAGCATTTACTCCGAACCAGGCAGTAGCTTAATTCATTGAACGTGTAGAAAGAAGAATCAGCAACTCTTGAGTTGGTAACTGAGTTTGCTGTGGAAACATGACAATGCATTTCAAATTCCAAAGAAAAGCTGCAGCATGCTTTACAAGTTAGCACCAGCAAGATCTACCGGATGGCAACTAGCTGATAACTCTCCCTAAGCATTTATGTGGCAAAAATGTATCATTTTCTACCTAGAAAAAGTGAAAAAAGGATTTATAGGCCCAAAATTCAGGTTTGATTTAAACAAAGAAAAAAAGAAAAGTTATTTGCAGAATGGAGAGAGGTAAATAGCGGTGTCCCTCATGGGTCTGTAGTAGGACCAGAGCTGTTCAACATATTCATAAATGATCTGGGAAAAAGGGTAAACAGTGAGGTGGCAAAATTTCCAGAGGCTACAAAATTATTCAAGATAGTAAAGTCCAGAGCTGGTTGTGAAGAGTTACAAAGGGATGTCTCTAAACTGGGTGACTGGGCAACAAAATGGCAGATGAAATTTAATGTTGATAAATGCAAAATAATACACTTTGGAAAACAGAATCCCAACTATATTTATAAAATGATGGGGTCTAAGTTAGCTGTTACCACTCAAGAAAGAGATCTTGGCGTCATTGTGGATAGTTTTCTGAACGCATCCATTCAATGTGCAGTGGTGGTCCAAAAAGGTAAGAGAATGTTGGGAATAGTTAGGAAAGGTATAAATAAGAAAAAAACATATCACCTCTATAAAAATTCAGGGTATGACCACAGTTCGAATATTGTGTGCAGATCTGGTCACCTCATCTCAAAAAAGATACCTTGAAATTGGGAAAGGTACAGAAAGGGGCAACAAAAATTATTAGGGTATGGAACAGTGTCCACATGAGGGGAGAACAGTAAGACTGGGACTTTTCAGCTTGGAAAAGGCACGACTCAGGGGTAGTTATGATCCATGTCTATAAAATCCTGACTGGTGTGGGGAAAGTAAATAAGTGTTATTTACTCCTTCTCATAACACAAAAACTAGGGGTCACCAAATTGGCAGCAAATTTTAAATTAATAAATGAGGTATTTTGTCACACAACGCACAGTCAACCTGTGGAACTCCTTGCCAGAGGATGTTTTGAAGGCCAAGAGTGTAACAGGGTTCAGAAAAGAACTAGACAGGTTCATGGAGAATAGGTCCATCAATGGTTTTAGCCAAGATGGGCAGGGATGTGAGGCTTTGCTGGACAAGAATTTCAGCCACTCATTTTTACTTACTTATACCGTTCAGCCACAAATACTGCACGGCAAGCTTACCTAACCCGTTCAGAGTGTTCTCTGCTCCCAGAGAAGGTGCCTGAAATGTTATCCTTAAGGCACAATGAGTTTTTTACTCTCAAGTTTGTTCCCATTTTTCTCCCTTGGTGATGTTGGATAGACGCAAGCAAGGAAATTAACAAGACTTGATCCTCACTTTGTCGACATGCAGAGCTCCACTGAATACAGTGGTGGGGGATTTGAATGCAAAAAGAGAACTGGATTGGGCTCCCAGCAAATGAACGAGACTGAAATGACAATGAAAGAAACGAGACAGCTGTGAACAGATTTGGAATTGTGATCATCATCTCAAATCACACATGAACCTTCACTCTCAGGGGGAGCAGCAAGAAGCTTCTAAATCTCTTTCTTTATCTGCCCGAGCCTCTCATCTGATCGACCACTCCCTTTATCTCTTTCATTCGCTACCCCCTTCGCATCATCTTCATACATTCTCCCTACCCAACTCCTATGCTTGGAAAAGCTTCCCTGGTCAGTGTTTGCTAAGTACCCTCTTCTCCTCCAGAAAACACCTAGAGAGCTATTTGTTCACAGAAGCTTTCTATGCAGAAACACTTCACACCACTTGGTGTTTGTGCCGCACTGCAACAGCTTCCGCTCTACCAGCTTGCAGCATCATGGTCAAATCAAGGGTCCTGCACCAAGCTCAATCAATGGCCTTGGCACAGGGGAGTTCTGTGCTGGGCAGGCTTTGGAACCGAATCCACTTGCGAGAACTTGGAGCCACTCCGTAGCCACTACCGCCATTGCAGCTGCTCCCCCTCTCAAGAGAGGCGGGTGTATGGCAGGCAGAGTGGTGTGTTTGGGGGTGTATGTTTGAAAGGAGCTGAGAGTGAACGGCCAGAGGACAGTTTATCCCTGGCCTCTCCTGGCATAATCTCCCTAGGGGAAAGCCTTTCCCAGATATGTGATCCTGGAATCAACAACGTCCTTTGATTCAGATCTGCTCCCTGTTAGTTCAAGTTCCAAGACCCGCATTCAGAGTCAATCCATTTTCCTCTCTTGGTTTGGTTGCAGGCTGTGTTTTGGCAGTGGCCAGGTCTACAGGCACCAGCTCCTGGGCAGGAAGGGATACTTTTAATAGTTCTGGTTCAAGCCTTTAAATGCAAACCCTGTGGCTTTCCAGGATGATTCTGGTTCAGATTTGGTTCCGGGCCCATTTTCCAGATCAGAGGCCACTGATATCTCATGAGAATAGCTGATTCCTCAAGATTTGCACAGCGGACATTGTGCATAATCAGTGGATGATCAGGATCATTTGCGGAGTGCTGCTCAGTGCTGTATAAAACACAGAAGGAGATGGCTCCTGTCCTCAGGAGCTTGGAGTCTACAAGACCTTGTGAGATTTCCACCATTTGGACCTAGAATCTTCTGAGTTTTTAGTGCCATCAGATCTGAACCCAAACCCCCAAAGTTCAGCCTTCCTCAGCTCCAGATGGCAGCACACCCTCAATGGCCCATCTCTAGTCTCTAGTACTCTCTCTCCCTTTCTCCCGTCAGGATGAGAGAGAGGGTACCTAGGGTTACTCCTAAGGTGGACTTCTCACCTCTTCGCCAGACAGGGTCCTGACAAGTTCTATCAGCCTAATGCCCGTATCTCAGTGGCTGCAGGCTGAAGCTAGGGTTGGACCAAGGAGCACTGAGAGAGGTCTGAAAAGGCACCACGGGCTCAATCCAGTGGTGTCACAAAGATGATGCAAGTTATTCACTGGGTATGAACTGCTTGGAAGTGGATGTAAGAAGTAAAGCTCTGACGGCGTTCGGTGGTGAGCAAATTCAGCATGTGGCAGAAGAGGGTGCAGCGTATGCTCAGATCAATAGGAGTTGTGCCTGTTTACACCAATGCTGAATTTGACTCTGTGTATATGGGGAGGGGGTGCTGTTTGAACCTCTTTACTACCCTCATGTTATAGAATCAGAGAATCCTAGGGCTGGAAGGGACCCTGGAAGGGTCATCTAGTCCAACCCCCTGCTAAAAGCAGGACCACTCCCTCTAAATCACCCCAGCCAGGGTTTGTCTAACCGGGCCTTAAAAATCTCCAAAGACGGAGATCCCACCACCTCCCTAGGTAACCCATTCCAATGCTACACCACCCTCCTAGTGAGAAAGTTTTTCCTAATATCCAACCTTGACCTCCCCAGCCGCAATTTGAAACCATTGCTCCTTGTTCTGTCCTCTGTTACCCTCGAGAACAGCCTAGCTCCCTCCTCTTTGGAGCAACCCTTCAAGTAGTGGAAGGTTGCTATCAAATCCCCCCTCAGTCTTCTCTTCTGCAGACTAAATAAGCCTAGTTCCTTCCGTCTCTCCTCATAAGTCATGTGCCCCAGCCCCCTAATCATTTTTGTTGCCCTCCGCTGGACTCTTTCTAATTTGTCCACATCCTTTCTGTAGTGGGGAGCCCAAAACTCGACACAGTACTCCAGATGTGGCCTGACCAGTGTCGAATAGAGGGGAATAATCACATCCCTCGATCTGCTGGCAATACTCCTACTGATGCAGCCTAATATGCCATTGGCCTTTTTGGCAACAAGGGCACACTGTTGGCTCATATTCATCTTCCCGTCCACCATAACCCCCAGGTCCTTTTCTACAGCGCTGCTACTTAGCCGATCGGTCCCCAGCCTGTAGCAGTGCATGGGATTTTTCCATCCTAAGTGCAGGACTTTGCATTTGTCCTTGTTGAACCTCATGAGGTTTCTTTCGGCCCAGTGTTCCAATTTGTCTACGTCTCCCTGGATCCTGTCCCTGCCCTCCAGCGTGTCTACCATTTCCCCCAGCCTGGTGTCATCCGCAAACTTACTGAGCACGCAGTCTATTCCATCATCCAGATCATTAACAAAAATGTTGAATAGAACTGGCTCCAGGACCGACCCCTGGGGCACTCCACTCGTCACCGGTTGCCAACTAGACATTGAGCCATTGATTCCTACCCGCTGAGCCCATTGATCTAGTCAGTTTTCTATCCACCTTACGGTCCACTCGTCCAACCCATACTTCCTTAACTTGCTGACAAGAATGCTGTGGGAAACCGTATCAAAAGACCTGCTAAAGTCAAGGTATATCACGTTGACAGCTATTCTTGCATCCACGAATCCAGTCATCTCATCATAGAAGGCATAAAAGGTTGGTCAGGCACCATTTGCCCTTGGTGAATCCATGCTGACTGTTCCTGATCACTCTATTTTCCTCCAAGTGTTTCGGGATGGATTCTTTGAGGACCTGCTCCATGATTTTCCAGGGAGTGAGGTGAGGCTGATTGGTCTGTAGTTCCTCGGATCCTCCTTTTTCCTTTCTTCAAGATAGTTACTTTATCAGCTGCACTGCCTTTCAGTGTAGAAATCACGCTAATTTTTCACTACCCCTGAATACCAGGCTGGTTCAAGTTACACCACTTGCCACTTACACCTGTTTTCTGATCAGTTTACACCTGATGTAGATCACACTTTGCCATTTATTTCCTGGCTGAACTTGATCCACAGATTCTTGTGGGAATTGCATTTGTTTACTTCAGATTATATCTAGAAGAACTGGGTCCTGTTCAGCTCAGCCTTACCCCCACTATTTTTTTACTCTTGCTATTCCCAAATTTCAGTCTAAATATTTGCTTGTAAAAAGGACCAGAAGGCTATTAAGGCCAAATCTTAGGAATTCATGTCTGAATACCGATAGAGCAGAGGCTTGTGCCAGCATTTTGCTAATATATTGCATATTCTCTATTACAACATAAATAACACAAGGAAATAGCAACGCAAACTTCCTAGCACTGCAGTTCTAAGACACAGCACATAAAAAGCTTCATTCTGCAGCTCTTGAAGTCACGGGGCCATTCTTCTGCACAAGGGCCAGTAGATCAGACTTTCCCATCCTTTCACATTTGAGCATTTTACTTGACAATTTACAGGGGCCAAATCCTTACTTACTCAAAGGGGTTACACCACTCTTGACATCCACTTTCACATCCTGTTACGCTGCCGGAGCGACACACAGCAGCTGCAGTGCAAATGAAAATCAGGCTTGGAGAGCTTTTCTTCCTGCAGCATAGGTATCATTCCCTCTATGCGTTTGCATGAAAGGGCTGCAGCCCCTCCTAAAATGTATTCACAAATCCAGATGTGTCAGTGTCAGGCAAGCTAGACTCAGCACGTGGAGGAGGATGTAATGTGAATCCTTGAACTGAAGTATGGGAGAGTAAAAAATTATGTTGACAAGTTTCATAGAGCTGAAACTTATGTGAAGCTGGGAGCCTAGGGTGCTCCATGTCCCAGCAGACCAGGCTTGTATAGTCAGGAGATGGACCACTGAGAAAATTTCATCCAAGCTCCATTTGAAAGTTCACTATTTAGTTGTTTTAAGGGAAAGAAGTATTGTGACAGGAGAAAGGGAAGCATATTTTCTCTTTCATACACAGGGCCTGCTTCTTTGCAGCCTGACTCCACTTGGCAAAGGGGACACAAATTGGAATGGAATTGCCCAACATGCACGGGTGGACATGACTCGGCGAACGGCGAGTCAGGCTCACATTGATGATCTATATAGACTACATGACTGTGTGGGGCTGGATGGAGGCTGTATTGGTCTGGGCTTAAGATGGGCCTTCAGGAAATGAAGAGCAGAATGGTGAGCAATGAATATTACATGAATAATAATAACCTGAACAATCATGATCTATGCATGCCTTTCCAGGGGCAGTCAACAGGCAGACTGCGGGCCAGATCCAGACCACCAGATGCTTTTGGTTGGACCTCGAACTCTTTGTATTTATTTATTATCATTATTGTTATTTTTTATTATTATTTTCTCTGGAGTCTGGACAAGGTCAGATTATTATTATTTATCATGTAATATGTATTGGTCACCATCCTGCTCTTCACTTCTTGGAGGCCCATCTCAAGAAATTCAGACTGTGACAAAAAATAATGGACTACCCTTAGGCCCTGATCCTAACTAAATAGTGAACTTTCAAATGGAGCTTGGATGAAATTTTCTCAGTGTCCATCTCCTGACTATACAAGCCTGGTATGATGCTTCATTCAGTGGGAACATGCCCATGCGGATCCATTGGCAGGGAGAGTTTTGTAATCTTACTGTCACCACTCTGGTCCTTCCTCTCCCTGCCCTGTCCCACCCCCATCATCCTTGATATTTACTTGTTGTGTAATATCAAATCAAGGCCATCTTCTCCTGTGGGCAGGGAGGA
>ML685977.1:187215-219818 GCA_007922175.1 Pelusios castaneus
TCTCCTGTGGGCAGGGAGGATGTTCTTGCAGGGCTGTGAGGTGCACGCATATATTTTTGGATGCTCAGGAAGCAAATATCTGCTGGCTCAGAAGCCACAAGTGAGTTCTGCCGGTCACCCCAGACCAGCGCCACTGAGCCCTCCATGCCAGCATGTGTCCTGTAGATGCCACATTCAGTATCTCAGAGAAAAATCTCTTTAAAATGATTTAGAAATGTTAGTGGAACACATGCTGGTTTCCCTTCAAGTATGGGGTCCTTGCGAGCCACCAGGCCAACTATTTCAGGCTCCAAGGGAGAGGGAACGTATAACAAATGTGATTTTAGAGCCCTCTACAAACGAGCTAAATTAGGTTTTTCATGTGCAATGTTGTAATGTCTGAGTCAGGCTCCTATAGATCTTCCATGGCAAGAAACAGCTGCTCGAACTCTTTGCTCCCATTGCTATAGCCCTGACAGGGTGTAAGCTACTGGATCTTAAATACACCACTGATACATGACCCAATATTGTCTCTCTTGCACCTATCATCAGTGGAAATTTGTAGGGAAACTGAATTGGAGAGGCAGACGAAAACATTTTCCTGGCCTCTGTCATGTATGCACGGCTACACATTTGAATCATATCTGCACGATTCTGACCTGGCTATGTTTTAGGCATAAAAGTCAGAAATTCTCCCCCATCCACGTCAATGCGACACTCAGCTGAAAGTCGACTATGTCTCTCAATTTGCATTGTGTTGCACTAACCCTGCAGGCTAGTGTTCTGTTGTATTCTGACATGTTCGCCCACACGCAGTGCAACCAGACTCACCAGAAACAAGATCCTCCCTGACAGTTGTATGGTGTGTTATCATGCTTTGGGGGCATTTCAGAGGACTGGCTATTTGCTAATAATAATAAAGATTACTCAGTTTTTCTAATAATTTGCCTGCCTCCTGCACTTTCTACTGAAGGATCTCCAAGTGCAATGCACAGGTTGGTGTGTTAACCCTCCCAATCCATCAGGAGGGAGTGGAGTATTAATAAGCCACTTTACACATGGAGAAACGGAGGCAGGGAGGTCAAGTAACTAGCCCAAGGTCAGAGAAGGAGCTGGGAGTAGCTCTTAGCAGTTCCTTGCTCCCACTCCTGTGCTAAGCCCAGTGTCTGTTTTCTGGCTGCTCTCTCACCTGGTATCTGTCTGAGTGATGGATATCATCTGAGGAGTGAGGCGATGCTGTCGGAGAGTCCCCTTCCCGCTTGATTGAGGCTGACAACAAAATTGACTGCAAGAGAAAGGGAGGAAAGGAGAAATTTACACTGTGAGCAAGGCAGAGCAATGACACATCACAGGCTGTATCAAGGTCTTTCCCATTCCCGGCAGGAATGGATTGTCTCTCTGGCCAATAAATCCTGCAGCAAGCCCAGAGGGGGCCTGTTAACACCAGCTGACAGTTTGGTGGATTGCCCTCTAGGGTGTGGGAGAAGTCAGGCCATACTGCCCCATGGAAGGGCTGGGTCTGAGAGAACCGCACGCCCACAGCCCATTCACACGGGAGCCCCCCTGCCTTTCTGTGACCACCGGGACTGCATGACCTGCATGCCACGTGCCATGTAGGGGAGAACGCTGCAGCCCCGGCTGCTATGCGGTGACGTTCACCCTCAAATCCCCCCTTGTGGGCTGGCTGAAGAGGCTGTTGTGGAGCTGTGTCCTATGACCTCTTCTATGGCCTCTCCACACCCTCTGATTCCACCGTGGTCAGGGCCTTCCATGTGGGACGGGCATTTGTCGGGCAACACAGCCAGCAGCGGTAATGCTCCAGCTCTCCAGCAGGGACAGTAGCGGGCAGGCGGGTCCCCACTGTTTTCCCTCCATGGCAGGATGGAAGAGGCGCAGCAAGGCGATGGGTTGGAGGTGGGGAAGAGAGTCTGAAATGGCCTAGAAAGAGGTCACCCATCCTAGCGTTGCCACCTGGGTCATAACCTCCCTAGCGGATAACCTGTTTCCAGAGAAAACACAGCAACATGCAAGTTTGCAAAATGGATATGGTCGAAAGTCATGAAATGTGAAAGTGAAATCAGCAAGTCAACCTTAACTCTGGCCCCTAGTGCTCTAGGGGAACGCCTTTCATTTTGGACCACAACAGACTAGCAGGTTGTTTATCGAAAGTTGTCAAAAGCATGATTGTAGCATGACACAGAGACCCTGAATCCATGAAACCCAGGCCCCCGCCAGAAAACATCCCCCAACAGCGCACTCCAGATGGAAATATAACAATGTACAGCGTCAGTAAACAGCAGCGTGTTAGCGAGCACTGAAATCACACTAAATGTCTCAATAATGATGTCACTAACGGAGATATTTCATTAACAAACATCATATTGTAATTTACTATTCCACTTTAATTCCTTTTAATGCAGAGCGTCTGAAAAAAACAGATTTTTGCACAAGGGTATGGAAAAAATCAGAAAATTATTTTTATTAGTGACACAAGGAATATATTGGTAACCTTCAAATCAACAGCAGGGAAGTATAAATTCAATGCGCCCCAAAGTCTTACGGAAATTATGGAACTAGTTGGACAGTACTAAAGAACATACATCCAGGAATAATTTAACTTTATTATTAATATTAGGAGAGCTTGAGGAAAGAGTCCATGAAAAATAAAAATTAGCTAAGGACTGACCTACACTAGAAAGTAAGGTCCAGCTAGCTACATCGTGCAGGGGTGCGAAAAATGCACTGCCTCATGAGAGGCAGAGATGAGCTGACCTAAGACCCAGTGCTAGGTTGATGGAAGGTGGATTTACTGCGGCGATGGAGGAACCCCTGTTCTGCTGTGGCATTTCTAAAGTAGACACAGCCTGAATGTCTGCGTGAAAGACACAGTTAAACAAAACAAACAAGGAGTCCTGCGGCACTTTTAAAGGCGTCTTCAACAATGTCCACTGAAAATCCACCTCTCCGAGTGTTTCTGTGGGACAGAAGGTAAGATGCCGCAATAAGAAATGACGGCTCAGAGGTGTAGGAGTCTGCAAAGGGAAACAAGCACATCATCTAAGATGGCCAGGCCACGCATGGGGACTGTGCTGTTAAAAGGCATAATTCCCTAGAGGGAGGAGAACTTCCCGGAAACATTTGCCTTTGAGTTGATGTTAAACATGCAAAGATTTCAAACATCAAATGTGACATTTTCAGAAAGACACAAGCAATTGGAAATAGCATGGAAAATGACTCGGCAGAAAAATATGGCCGGTCAGGGATGTGGTCCTCAAGGGACAGGGCTTAGAACAAGAAAGCAAAGCAGCTCAGCATATTCTGTAAGGAAATAGCAGCAGGAGACCTCATGGATAAAGCACCAGACTGGGACTCAGGAGCTCTGCGTTCAGTTCCCACCTCTGCTGCAGGCTCCCGCTGTGAGTTTGGGTAAGTGGCTTCATCCTTCTGTGCCTCAGTTCCCCACCTGTAAAATGGGGAGAGCCAACCTTTCTCCCATCCTTGTCTCATCTGTTAAGATCGGGGCAGGGTTGTCTTTCATTCTGTGTCAGTGCCTAGCACCAAGGGACCCAGACCTCAACTGCGATGTGGCTATGCTGCACAGAAAGTGTGGGTCTGGGGGACACAGTGCTTCCAAGCCCGTTTTAGCGCCCACACTGCATTGTCAGCTGGGTTTACAATTGCTGGACCTGGGTCTCACAGCTGTGCTAACGTGTCCATGCTGCACGGTGCAGACCTTCGGACTTGAACTGCGTCCACACTGAAAACGACTGGGCTTTTTAGGACACGTGTCCTGGGCAATTTCTGAGCCAAGTCAGACTGATTTGGGTGTGGATGGAAGGGGGGCTTGGGCTCAAATCTGAATCCCAACCCGACTTTTCCTGCGTAACTGTGAAAGTGTTCTGTGTTGTAAGGCTTGAAGAGCGTAAGCAGCAACTAATAAAAGACACATTTAATGAGATGCCAGATACTTATCTAACCCTCTATACCCAATAGTATCAAAAACCCCTGTTACTTCTCTTGCCCTAGTTAACACGCATCGTAACGCGATTGAATATTGGCCCGCTCAACACTGGAGCACACTTCAGTTTCTTGATGTTAGTGCATTTCAGTTATTCTTAAGATGAAAAGGTTTCTATAAGCTTAGAGGAAACACATTTTTTTTAACTTGCTTAGCTCTGGCATGAATAAACCCAGATTGCCAGATCTGGGCGTTCAAATGCATCGCCATGGGGTAAACCATGCATGCAAAGCATGCATCGAAGTTGTGAAAAGGGACCACAAAGACAATACAAAATAAGGTATTCAGAAATTTAGCAAACGGGGTGGGGGACGTGCAGCAGACGCTCCTCGCCTGGGGGCCCTTTGGGCTGTCTGGAGCAAGCCCTGGCTCTGGCCCTGGGTATGGGCTGTTTGCTCATTTCAAGGACTGGATCCTGTGACTGGGAAAAGAGGGGCACACTTGGCATCTGAAGGGTCTATATAGGCTCCTACCTCGGCTGGATTTGCCACAGTGCATTGCCCTGTGCTGGGCTGTGTCTCCCTTTCTCCTCCTTAATGCCAAGGTTAATTATTTCTGCGACGGCCATTTCATATTTCACAGGAGCGCCAGGAGAATTCTATTGAGTTCCTATTAGAAAAAAAGGAATTCCCCCCTTCCCTCCCAAAAGAAAGGGGGACCAGGAGGAATTTGAAAGGCCTGAGTCTGCAAATGGTGCTTTAACATAACGTGCTGGGGCCTCTAAAAGCTCCGAGTCTGCTGAGCCCGGCAATTCGGAAGTGTGGCATCCTCTTGTTTCCGAATATCCTGTCCCACCTGAAATAAGCTGATCATGCCACTGCTGGAGGGGTTAAATGTGTCATCTTCCAATTCGTTGGAGGGAAGGCGAGAAAAACACACAGCATCTCCCCCTGCCTCCACGACAGACAGACCAATTCCGCCCACAGCCACTGGTAGCTCTAATCCAATATTATTATGTGAAAAATGGTTGGGCTAGCTCTGGAGACAGTAAATTAAGCGTTATGTATTAGTTTTTAGCATGCGGTCCCGGGAAGAACGCCGGCCCCATTTATTCCACAAACCTCCTGAGCACCATGGCGATGACCTCTGGAAAAACGCAGGGCTAAACTAATCCCAAAGATGTCAATCTTGAGGCCTCTTCTACATACACTTGCAGTTTAGATTAATAAACTGTCTGTTTTTAAATGGTGTGCAAGCACTTCTTCCAAACACCTCGCCGGCATGTTAAGCACAGCGTGAGCCATGCCAGGTCACACTTCCCCTCCGCGGCTGGGAACTTGGCTTCGTTTGGTTTTCTCATTTCCCTGAGCTGGGGGACCGGCTCGGCAGGACTGTCACGGCTGGAGATGGGGGAAAGTGGGCGCAGGGCCTGAGGATCAGAAACCCCGCACAATGAGGCCAACCTTATTTCCGCATTCAGCTGGCCCCGCCGCCACCCCAGTTTTGGCCTCTCTTCTCCCAGCCATCATTTCAGGGCTGCCTCCTGGCATTTTGGGGGAAGGTGGAGCACTGCCATGGCGCCCGTCCCCAGGGGCATCCACCCTATGCTGGCAGCGCCCGCCTGCCCCACGATTCCAGCTATCGCGGAAGGGGCTGAGTTGTAAGCCTGCCCCGCTCCTGTTAAAGTTCCTACTGATGCTAATGCTGCTCCAGGCCTTGGAATCCGGGCGCACAATTGCCCTGGGACACCCCCATCATCTCCCGCTGGGAATTTCAGCCCGCAGTGACCAGCATCAGGAGGGCTGGTTAGGGAAGAGGAAGCAAGTGCTCATCCTTCATCTCCTGGGCTGAACGGCTGGGCTGGGAGGCAAAGCCTGGTTGAGACCTTCCATTGCGAAAACCACGAGCAGCCCGAAGTAGAAAACTGACGATAGCCAGCCTGGAGGTACTGGAATCCCTGGACCCACCCGGGGGCCCAGAGACGAAGGGCTGGATTCACTAAACTGAGTCTGAGGGCAGGAGATGCTGTCCTAGGAGATCAGTAACAAGAGGGAGATGAGCCCAGCCCAGAATAGCGACTCCACATTTCCAGCACCACCACCCCGGTCAGACCTCGCCCCAGGGGTTGGCTCTGGGAATGCCGACAGTCACCGAGTTCCCACGCTTGGCGTAAGTACCCAGCCAGCTGCAGGATCCCTGCTTTCCCGGAACTACTGAAACCTGCAGCTATTGCTGGAGCCATTCCTCGGATTGTCTACCTCGCCGGAGCAATGCTTGCTTCCACAGTGCAGGAACCATCATGCCGGAGACCTGCCTACACCACTGTTGGTCTGTATTCCCAAGCCACGCTGTAGCCAGGGACTTTTCCCTGGCAGCCACACCCTTGGTAACAGGATGAACTGCGTTTTAACCCTGACAACAGCCGAGCTGTGTTGTAACTGATCACTCACTACAGCGTGGATGAGACTACAATTTGTGAGAGAAATCTGGCTTTTGGGGGGGTCATAAATTGAGTTCAAACTTCTCATCGCTGACCTAACCCCCTTCCCGTACACGTGGTTCACATAGGCCTGACTTAGTTCTCAGGCTGTGGGGCACACACGCCCATGGAGGGTCTGGACATGTGAAACAGACAAGGGAGATAGAGACCTGGTGCAGAGCCTCTGGATGTTTCCAGTAACATCATGTTTCACACCCATCTCTCTCAGCCTGTCTCAAGTGAGGATGGCTCCTGACTTCAGGGACCGGAGCCCCTGTCTGTCCCATATGATGAGAACAACTATCTATGGCCACATACTTCCCAGCAGGATTCCTTATTGCATGGAGAACGGACCTTTACATTGGATACTTCCTTTTCTTCCTGGGGAAACAGGTCCCAGGGAACTGAGCCCTGGCCCCGTCGCCCAGTTACTGACTTGCTGGTCCGCTCTGAGCCTGATCAGACCTTGCGTGAGCCACGGTCTCAGGGCAGCCTTCCCCGCAAACCCCGCCGCCTTCCATGGCAAACCACCATCTGAGTGTTGAAAGACACCGCCAGCGCCTTGTGCGAGCACCTGTACAGCCTCATATTTCTCCCTCCCTTTAAATCATCTCTCCATTGGGTAAAGGCGCTCTCTGCAGAGGTTATAAACCCTAAGAGGATCAGCCTCAGCATTACACCTGGGGCAAGCGAAATAAAAAAAGGTCACCGGCGCTTTTTAAACATGGACAAAAAAGCAGTAAAATGTGTTTGGAAAAAAAAATCTGGCATTAAATCATGACTTTTTGCCTGGCTCGCCTCATTAAAAGTGGCCTTTTGGAAGGTAAAATTATCATTGTAAGCGATAAGATCTTTAAGAAAATAATTCACGGCTTCTTCACCCTTTAATATGATAGCCGCCACCGGCTAATTTTTTTCTTAATGGCAACGAGGCCATCAATCTTGTCCAAGCGGCGTATTCATCCTCTCCTCCCTCCTCTACTGCCGGTGTGGGCTGTCATGTCTCCAGCGTGGCTCCCAGGAGTGATCTTTTACTTTCTTCTGCCTTCCCCTCAGAGGCTTTTCCTCCTGCTGCCCCCTTCCCACAAGACATTGGCTTCTGGGAGCCCTCGTGGGAAGTGGGTTTGCTGTGTGTGTGGGTGAGCGGGTGCGGGCGGGACGTCGTGTCATTGGTGTGACCGTGCATGGCTGTGGCGGGTGTATCTGTTTGCATTCAGCGAGTGGATTCAGTCCCTGCACAGGGCCTAGCATGAGGCCAAAGTCCCACTTACGCCCAGAGGGTGCCTGGCCTGTGTGCTGGCCCTGTGCCATGGGCGAATTTCACCTTGTGTGTGTGGATCTGGACTCTCCATGGAGTGGGCAATTCTGAAGTGCTCTGGGGCATGACTGGAAATGTGGCAGCAGCTTGGTTTCCATTAAAAAATGCATGTTTTCAATTCATTCCAAATGGATCCTGCAATCAGAGCCAGAAGCCTCTGTGTTTCAAGCGCTACGTGCTCCTGATCCGATGGCAATGCTGGGCAGAGCTGCTCCCCTGGGCCAAATTGGAGCAGCCAGAGGGGTGCTGTAATTTACACTGGTTGCCAACTACCCTCAAAGGGCAGCTGACATCGTGCTCTGGCCATGCCCCTGCTAGACCAGCAAGCAGGAAGGAGGGGAACGGAAGCGTGGTGTAACAGCCCTAATTTCAGCACTACACCACACCAGGATCAGTCCTGCAGCGATCTCCCTGGGCTGGCGTTAGGGCCACACTGCACAAAGCAGCCGTCTGACACCAGAGGAACAGGCCCATCACTTCTCTGAGCGAAAGCTGAACTCCCAGGGTTCCAAGAAGGGTGACACTCGCAGCAAATTCGGTGGTTGTGCGGTACATCAGGCGTGGGTACCGCACGTGCGCTTTGTGTGCATGAAAAGACCATGGCTGTATCTGTGTGAGAAAGGAGCTGTGTGCGTACGCACGCACCTGGGCGTGCATGAAAAGATTATGAGTGTATCTGTGTGAGAAAGGAGCTGTGTGTGCACACACACGCACCTGGGCGTGCATGAAAAGACCATGGGTGTATCTGTGTGAGAAAGGAGCGACGTGCGTACGCACACACCTGAGTGTGCAGCCATACAAATATATGGGAGCTGCATGTGAGCAGCACGTCATGCCTGCAGGTAGACAGATGCACACGTGCAAACAGATCTCTGGGCGCCCGCTGCGTGTGTACACGAGTCTCGGGTGTCCGGCATGCGACTCTTGCATGTCACTAGAGGCCTGATAGCGTGAGAGGGTTGGGTGTGTACGGGAGACGGTTCCTGGCAGGGTGCAGCCATCACAGTGAGGAAATCGCCAGCACACACTAACGTCGTCTCCCCCTGTAACTACCTTCTCCTGCACGGCAGACGGGTCAGGTGTCAATCCGCGGAGCGACTGCAGACGCTGTTGACATCCCTTTCCTTTCAAGGCCGCCATTTGAGACTATTAAGCGCTGGACTCTTGCTTTCTGATAGCCCCAGAAAAACACAGCAAGTCTATTTTTCTTAAACAATCCATCACAGCTGCTGTCAGCAGAACAAATGCGCTAACCCTTCTTTTTATATATCTCTGTGGCCTTTTTTTTCCTTCTGGCACAAAGTGTTTCCTGCGTGCTGCGTTCAGCCTTAACTCTGCCGTCTAAATAGGTACTTATCACTTAACATGGAGGTGATGGCTTGACATGTTTGCTGTCTCCCGCCTCCCCTCCGCCGTAGGGAAGCAGGCAGAGCGTTGCTAATAACTGCTATCACTTGGGAACTGTAACCCGAAAGCAGAGACTGATACCAGGCCTCGGCTCCATTTCCTCCCCCGCCGCCCCAGCTCCGCAGGCTGCTTTTGCTCTTATTGCTGGAGGATCCCGGACACGGCGAGGCTAACGCCGGAGCATTTATTCCTAGAAACTTTCCTGCTGCCAGGAGAGTCAAGGGCAAAACCTCCCATTGGCTCCCACGGAGGGGCACGGCTGCCGTCACTCCCTCGCGTGGGCGCTCTGAGCCGGCGACATCCCACTGCTCCCCCATCGACCTCCCCAACCAGCAGCAGCGGCCATGTCGGGAGAAGCGCCTGCACCAGCATAGACCGTCCACGCCGGCGCTTGGGTGGATGTAATTTATGCCACTTATTCCCACGCAGAGCGATGTAAGTCGTGACGCCGTACGGGGAGCGTCGCCACAGCCTAAGCCGGCGTAGGGAGTGGAAAGTGGCACATGGTGGGAGCCCTTTTATGGGATGGTCTCAGTGCTTTGCAAACAGGACAAAGTTCATCTCGCTGCTGTGTCCTCACAGACTCACACTCACCGAGCGAGGGACGGACGGCACAGGACACACAAAGGAGGGGAGAGCGACTTGCCCCAGGGTAGTTGCCCAGCCAGGCTGCGAACTCTGGTTTCCAGGTCCCCGTGAGGACCCCGCCCACTGGACCATGACACCCTGTGAGGCAGGGACTGTTCACGTTATCGCCATTTCTACAGACTCCCAGAAGTCAGATCTATTTGATCAGCCAGTCTGTTTCCTGGAGGAGTCAGTGCTGGAGGACTGGACATTTTCTGGGATGTCCAGTCCGGCTCGAAATGTCCTGGCAATAGAGTGCCAGTGAAATCCACTGCTTCTCTTGGGAGACTTCAGCAGTGAAAACTACCAAGATGGGGGGGGGGGGGCCTTAGAAATATAAGCAGAGTCCTGGGGCACTTTTAAAGACTAACAGATTTATTTATTGCATGATAAATAGCTTCAAAGCGTCTGACGAAGTGGGATTTTCTCCCACGAGAGCTCCTGCAATAAATAAAACTGTGTGTCTTTAAAAGTGCCACAGGACTCTGTTTGTTTTTCTGCAATAGACTAACATGGCTACCTACCCCTTTGGAACTTAGAAATATAGCAAGCAGGCCAAATGGATTCAATAGATCAGTGGCTCTCAACCAGGGGTATGTACCAGCCCCCCTAGATATTTGCCTAGTTTTACAACAGGCTGCAAAAAATCACTAGCAAAGTCTGTGCTAACTCAAATTTTGTCCAGAGACTGCAAAAGCCAGCAATTTTCCAGCACCAATGTGCTGTGGCACTTTTGTATTTTTATGTCTGCTTTCGTAAGCAGATAGTTTTTCAATGAGGTGAAACTCGGTGCACAAGTCAAATCTGACTCTGGAAAGGGGTAGAGTAGCTGGGAAAGGTTGAGAACCACTGAGCTAGAGAGACAGATTTATAACCTAATAGATTTTCCTGCTATTCAGCCTACACATGTCCTAGCTTCAGTCCATGTCATCACTCTTAGTTATAGCTCCTTCACTCAGCTTGGATAATTCCCCCCAACCCAGTGTTCACACCCTTCCCATACCTGTAGACTGTTCTCACGGCACCCCTTAGGCATGGCTTAGGCAGAACAGACAGATTTAGCTTTTAAGTTTTTCTCATAAATCAGTTTTGCAGAGGGAGAAAATGTGCCACAGCTCCGTTAACTGTCCCCCAGTGAGTCAGTGATACGGCAGAACTAAGAACACACGCGCCCCGCCTCCCGGGCCCTGCTCCTAACCCTCGACATTGCTTCAGTGTCGTTCACTGGTCGTCCGCACAATTCCATTTCGAGCGAGACAGCCGGCAGGAAGGCTTTAAAACAGAGATTTGGTCAAGGTTTAAGGCTCCAAATCTCACTTGCCTTTAAAGCTCTTTTTCCTTGGGGGGCTTTAGTGGTCAGATTTCCTACTAGGTGCAGAAATTCTTTATCAATCTGCTCTACAAGGCTGTAAAAAATAGGGGGAAAAAATCAAAGAAGTCTGGCACTGTAGTTAAGTTCCCAGCACAGCCGGAGGTCTCCGTGCAGGACACTGGCTGCCTGCCATGAGGCACCCTCACTGACGCTCCACACAGACCTAAAAAAATCAGCCACAAACATTCTTTGGGATAAGAAGGGGAAGTTGCTCATAGTCCATTCTCCTTTACCATTAGATTGCAACAACAGCCACTTTACAGGCTGGAATATTAATGTAAAGAGCAGCTTTTCAGTGAATATTAGAAAATACAGCCGGGAAATAAATGGTGAACTCACAGAACAGATCAGCCCAAGTTAACCCAGTCCCCTACAGTGGTCAGTACCAGTTCCTTCAGAAGAAGGGGCACGAAACCCCTACTGAGCAACAATGGAATGAGGTGCCCTAGCGGATTTTTCTTCCTAGTCCCCATCATCTAGACTTTGGTTAATACCATGAAGCAAGAAAGGTTAGATCATTTCTATTTATCTGTGCCTACAGATGGTCTCATTATTATAAATGGCCAATCTCTTTCTACTTCTATTAAGCTCTTGACCTACATGATATCCTGTGGCAGTGAGTTCCATGGGTGAGTTATGCATTGTGTAAAAAGCCATCCTTTTGTCAGAATTCACATCAGTAACCTGGTCCACAGAACAATGCTTATCCTAACAAGGAACAGCCATAATAGCAACAGATGGTTGATTTTTGAATACCAAATACTCAGGGTGAATGCCCACAGACAACCCCTTGCCCGGGAGCTAGCCACAGAGAGGATTTGGTGGAGAATTACAAATGGGGGAAAACGAGAAAACTCAGGAATAAAAGTCAAGAGAACCACAATCTGTTTGCAGGCAGTCTGTGACCCAAAGGGGCGACTGATAGCTTCTACTACCTTTCTTGTTGCGTGAGGCACCATTTTGAAAAGAGAGCAGCGCAGAATTGGGCACACAGGTGGGGGAGCAGCTACGAGCACAGGCGCTGGCAGCAGAGGCCATTTTAGGACAGGAACTACAAGGATGTTTTGCCCCTTAGTCTAAATATCGTTTCCAGTAGGGTAGGGTGGAAGCTCAATCAGGTATCAGGGCCCCATTGGGACAAGTGCGATGCAGCCAAGCCGCAGAGAAACTATCCGCCTAGGGACTCCGCCGACTCGTTCTCTGCGCTCCCCTTTCCCCAGTCTCTCTCCTCCCTTGTGAAGGAAGCTGTGCTCAGGAGAGCCAGTTGTTTCCTCTGAGGTCTGTAGTGGTGACCCAGGACTAGGGAGGCATTTAAACACGTCTGTGAGAAATGGCTCTGAATCTTTCACCGTGTGCTGGCTGTGCCCGCTCAGAACGGCTGAGGTTTTCAAAAGGCACCCTTCGGGATAGTCCTCGCGTAGCTTCTCCCCAGGGTGACACCGCAGGCAGGAGGAAAGAGCCCCTGGTCGCCTATGGCAAAGGGTTGGTGCTAAAAGCCTGTGGAGCTAGGAGACCTGCCCTGAAACGTTCTGGCCTCGAACACGGGCAGCGAGAACGGCCTCCACCGCTTCCCGTGGTCTGTTCCATCTCCTGTTCACAGGCCTTCCCTCCAACCGTCCTTTCCTCCGGACTGCTCATCCAGTGGAAAAACTGCTCCTCGGGTGGAAACCTAGGACCATGCATGGAGGTGCCCTCAGGACGTGAGGGTGTGGGGCACGGGGAATACCTCAAAGCCCCCTGCCTCAGATGCGGGGCGGATGGCGGGCATCAGATCCATCAGTACAGGAGACTTACAAGGCACCCCAGCTTCAGCAAGTCCTTTTCCGGCCTATGTGGACTCACCCGGGGGGACTTGAGGGAGAGTCACCGAACCAGAAGCTGCAGCGTGCGCCCAGCTAACCCAGGCCGTCAGAGGCCAAACCAGCATTGATTCAGGACCAGGAACAGCGCCTGGGAGCAGACGGGAGAGACCCGGCAGAGAGCTAGCGGCGTGGGCCAGGGAAGAGTGCTCTGAAATGGAAAGAGCTCTTTGGGGCTCTGCGGAAGGAAGCAGAGGCCAGGCCACTCACCCTCTGGTCTAGTCTGAGCAGCCGTCACGGGCTTGGTGGAACTCGGACCCCCAGGCGCTTGTCCAGGGCGTCACCTACAAGCCAGCTCTCGCTGACGGATCGGATCTGCTCTCTGATAGAAGGAAAAGAGGGAATCCACGCTGCGCAGAACAATCCGGTTCTCGGCACAACCCGTCCAACCGTGGTGAGGGCGAGCCGTACTCCAAGTGACTCTGCTGCCCAGATCCCAGCTCTCGCCGGCCGTCACTACCTCTGCCGGTCCAGTAAAAGAACTCGATAAAATAATGCTGGATTCATCACACGCCATGCTGAGTGACTGGATCTTCTTCGACACGCTGCCATGAAAACTGACTCAGTGCGATGAGTGACAGCTCTTATGGGGCAGGGAGCCAGAGAGCGAAGAACACGTGCTTACATCAGGGCTTTGATTTCCAGGCGAGGTCCTTGCT
Organism: Pelusios castaneus; assembly: GCA_007922175.1. Classification (NCBI taxonomy): domain Eukaryota; kingdom Metazoa; phylum Chordata; order Testudines; family Pelomedusidae; genus Pelusios; species Pelusios castaneus. The sequence goes on from ML685977.1 coordinate 200,874, forward strand.
AGGGCAATGGGATGTGCAGGGCAAGGAAACCCACAGAAGGGTTTTGAATAAACAACAGGATACAGGAGAAGGTCTGGAGTTAAAATAACGCCTCCCTCCCCCCACCAGTCCCTGCCCCACCGGCCCCAGGATGGGAGAGAATCAACTTTGGTCCTCAATGATCCACGGCACTTTCCAAAGCAAGTGGCAGGTGCCAGCCACGCTGGGTAATGCACAGCCGGTCTGTGTCTGACAACAAGCCTTGCGTCAGACCCGCTTTTATGGGGAAGGGGAATGGCAGCTGGGACACCAGGGTTACATTTCCTCCGTTTTCTCCAACATCCACAGCCGAGCCAGGCCGGGGGCGCCTTGGGTTAGCACAGCCCGTCTGTCGCTGTAACAGACCCCCAGCCAGGAGAGCACGTCAGGACGCGAGTCCACAATCTTCTGGCCGAGGGGGGAGATTGTTGCTAAGTGAGTCTGACAAACACTGAATCCATCTTGCGTCTCCGGGCCATCGGATCATCGCACCGCCCTGGGCTGCGCCCTGTCACACTGCACAGAACACCTCTCAGGTGGGACCAGGCCAGCTGGCCTTACTGGGCACCACTCAGGTGTATCCGACTTGCTTCCGCGGAGCGCACTTCGCATTCTGACAGGGTGCAGCGGGCCGGGAAAGCAATAATTCAACCAAGCAGAAAGAGAAAGAGCAGCCTCGTCCACAGCCAGGCTCCTGCTCAACCCCGGCACAGTTACAAAGGGGCCTTTAATACCACACTGACAGGGAGCCGAGACTGTTGGGCTTTTCCACCCCACACGAGACTTGTCTCCCAGCAAAAGCCACCTAGAAATAATGAACCCTCCAGGGCCACGGAGCTTTCAGGCTTTCTGAGAGGGGAATGAAAGATTTCCAGATTGCACCCTCTCTCCCCTCACTCTGAAGGCTTCTTGAAGTGAATGTTCTTAGGCCTGGACGTGACGGGCAAAGGAAAAAGATCCGTGTGGTGACAGGAGGCGACTGATCGCTTTTGCATAGAATGACTCTCCAGTCCCAGTTTAATCCCCTCTCTCAAGGCAAATGGGATTCTTTGTCAATGGAAACTTCAAAAGCCCAACCCTGCAGAGAGACAGACCCTTCTTCTTTATCTGCTGTCTGTCACTGACTCGGTGAATTTACCTCCAAACAGCTAATCTGTTGCTAGCCCTCAGTCTCCCTCTTGGGTTCGCATGGGGACTGTTGAGTTATCTGCATTCAGCCCTGACAACCTGTGAGAGGGGAACCTGCAAAACACAGGTGCTTTTATCTCACCTGCGCCCTTTCCAGAGCCTTTGTGATGTCGAAAGCCAGCCTCAAAGAGTCTTGATTTTCAAACACCCTCCAGGGGTTCCTCACACCAGAAATATCACGGCTTGACTGAGCTGAGAGATGGTGAGCCAGGTGGCTGTAATGCTCTGCACACAAGCCTGCAACCCGGGAACTCCTGAGCTCTGACCCGGCTGTGTCACTGACTTACTTTGACCTCAGGCAACTCACTTACCTCCCTGTCCATCAGTCGCCCCAGGTGTAAAATGTGGGCAGTGACACAGGCCTGTGACATTCACTTAGCCAGAGTGGAGGACTGCCTTTTGAAGATGGGAAGTGCTACCCAAGTACTAAATATTATCACAATCTATTTTCCTGGGGGTCTTGGGAAATTGCTGGAGGTTCCAGAAGGTAACATCACAGCTGAAACTGGCCCTGCAGCTCTCCCGACACTCATTTGATACATCATCCCGCGCGTGTGCACGTGCGCATATGTGTGTGATGTCACAGGTCCTCCAAAAACTGCCCTAATCTTCCAGGAAAAAAAGAAAGGTCGGGATCTGAGCTGTCTCATATCAAATAAAAACTAAACTAAAAGAAAAAAATCTTCCCAATGAAAATAAAACCCCAGCTTTTCCTCTGCTTGCTGGGACCTTTGATCTCTGCAGGATGGCCCCTGAGGGACTCTGAGCCCCTTACAAACTCTGTGTAGTTGCTATTATAATACCCATTTCAGAGATGAGTAAACTGAAGCACAGAGAAGATGAATGACTGCTTAATATCGCAGTGCAAGTCAATGACAAAGTCGGGCCCAGAATCAAGGTCTGACACCGGTTCAATGTGATTGCCTTACCTGACTACACAGAAACAAGTGTATTTAAACACTGAATAGGAGAGCTCTTTATCTGCGTACAGGGCACAGCTGAAAACCCAGGGGGAACCTTTTAGCTCTGGGCTCCAATCCTGATGAACTGTCCAACTAGTCAAGAGAGTCGCTGCTGCCTGCTTGGCTGAGCTTGGCAAATTGGCAGTCAAGATGCTCGTGTTCTGTGCCTGCCTCTGTCCCAGTCCTTGTGACCTTGGACAAGGCACTTTAATTCTCTTTGCCTCGGTTTCCTAATCTATGAAATGGGAACATCAATGACTCTTGTGGGGTTTGAGGAGAGGTAGCGGATAGTCTAGGTACTTCTTTGGCCCTCTTCACTGGTGATAGACAGATGGGGTTTTGATAGCCCTGTGCTGGGCCAAGGAGGAGCAGGCTGATGCCAAGGGAGCTGTTGGCCTGAGATACAGCATCTTGGCTGGTACCATTTCAACATGGTGCAGTGTCTCCTCTTCCTGGTCTGTTCCAACGTTACATTTACACAGTCAGAATGGGCTCTGGTGCCGCTAACTCCCACGGTCGACTCGACTCTCACCCACTGTCAGGAGCCAGAATCCGGGTCCCGGTGACCTCCCCACTCCTCAGCTACCCTTTTGGGTAGGAGTGGCACAGATTGTGTTGGGAGCCAGTCACTCCAGCGCAGCGGGCAGTCTGCCCCCAGTCTGCCTCCGTGCCCTGCCACCCCTCCCCACGCGGGGCAGACGGGGGGCTGACAATGAGACAGCATTTCACCTCTGTGGGGCAGTCACAAGAGACCCCATTACACAGGGACTGGTCTGTGAACATGGCCACGTGGGATGGGGAGCGACGTGTGTGTGTGTCGGGGGAGCTGGTGTAAATCAGGGCACTTTTGGTGTGCGTTACAATAGGTGTCACTGTCTTCACTTACCTTGGGGGTGCCAGGTGCCATGGAGTCCTTCAGGATGGAGTTCTTACTGCCAAGAGAGAAAAGAAGAGACTCAGCATTCTGAGCAGGGCAGTGTGTTGGGGAGAGATCCCGCGGGGGAAATAAAGGAGGTTAAACACCACAGGCCAGAATATCCTGGGGGAAACCTGGTACTATTCAAAGATGGAGCCGTTTAACCAATGATCCCTCACTCTCTCAAGCCTTAGGAGACAGACCTCTCCTTGCTTTCAGACAGCCCCCTAATCTTAAAAGGATACTTACCAGCAACTACAGATCACAGAACAGAAACACTAAAGCAGGAACACAGCCCTGCAGCAGACCACGCTGCCAACTTTGCCCTCATATCTACACTGATGACACCATCACAGGGCCTAATCATGCCACCTACTCCATCAAGGGTTCGGTCACCTGCTCATCCACCGATGTGATTTATGCCATCATGTGCCGGAAATGCCCCTCTGCCTTATATATTGGACAGACAGGACAGTCTCTGCGCCAAAGAATCAATGGACACAAATCTGACATCAGAAATTGCAACACTGCAAAACCTGTAGGGGAACACTTCAATCTCCCTGCTCACTCCCTTGATGACTTGTTAATAGCTGTGTTGAAACAGATGAATAACAAATCACAGCTTCAAAGAGAGTCTGCAGAACTCAAACTTATATGCAAATTTGACTCAGTTGTCTTGGGGTTAAACAGGGACTATGGATTTTTCTCGCATTACAACAAGTGATTTGACCTCCCCCTCCTCTATGTGCTGTTCCCCAGTGTTTGAATCCTAACACCTATTTTGATTTGCTGTTACAGCCTGACCTGATCCTATGTCACACACTCCCCTGCATTTAATTTCCTCCCACTCTGTAACTTTCCTATCTTCAAAGCGTCTGACGAAGTGGGATTTTCTCCCACGAAAGCTCATGCGATAAATAAATCTCAAAGGGGTAGCCGTGTTAGTCTACTGTAGAAAGACAACAGTCCACTTCAAACGGCTGTATTCAGTGCCCTCCATGTAGTCAAATTCTGTTGTCTTGATAAATAAATCTGTTAGTCTTTAAAAGTGCCACAGGACTCTGTTGTCTTGCCCAATCTGGAAAGATTTGGATAAAGCTGAGCCTAGCATGGAGCTGAGTCCACGGTTCACAGAACCAAAATCCAGCTGATGAGATTTTGCCAAGTGAACCCCATTCCCTCCCCCCGTGACATCTCCCACGGGCAAAGCAGGGCCCAATCCTGCAAGGTGCCGAGTGCCTTCTGAGAGTACGGCCCATGGGACCTGAGGGTGCTCAGCACTGCACAGGATTGACTTGAGGGAAAAAAAGCAGAAAAAAGAGAGAGAGAACCCCTAAAAAGGATGAGATAAAGGAAACGCCCCCATACCAGCCAGCGTCGAGGGGGCCGCAGATCTGCCACTGGCTGGAGTCATTTGTTAATTTCGCTTGTTTTCCATTTAGCGGCTCCTTTTCAGTGTGGAATGAGCTTGCTGTCAGGGCCTGCCCCTCCCCAGTGTAAGACACCGCAGATTTAATAACGCTTTCCCCCCTCCAGACAGGTTAAACTTGAAACAATTACATATCAAAGCCGACATGGTGGGGAGGCCCGCACTGTAATTTTTTGGTTATTAAAGTAATCTCTCTCATGTAAATTCTCCCACTAACATGCTGCAAACAACATTAGGAAATAAATTATTTCCCCATGATTCGATTTGTCAGTGCAAAGCACCCGCAGCAGGCAAATGGATCTTGAAATATGCTGCCAACTCAATACCAGCACTTGCAAGTACGTTGTGGCGGGGCGGCTGGCTCCCACCTCTCCATAGCCCCAGGGATATGATGGATGGGTGGGTGGAGGGGGAAGTTAGTGGGTAGAGGTAGAGATTGGGGGTGGGGGGGAATGGAATTGTGTTTAATAACAAAATTTGTATGCAAGCTGGCATCCCAGGCTAAGGATGAGCGATCGGCAGCCAGAAAGTATTAAAAAGCCTCGCTAAACAGCTGCTAAGAATACACCAAGACATATCAAATCAGATCTACTTCAGGAACATTAATATACACGCGCACACGCGCGCGCGCGCCCGTTCTCCCAATCACAGCAATATGGGAGACATCAATACATTTTTATGAGACTTTTAGAGGATCAACGCGGTACTAGATGTGACAAAAAAGCGATGTGGCTGTCATGTTCGCTTTGTTGGGGACACGTTAGCCCCAGATGCCGTGCTGCAGTGGCAGTGAGGAGAAATTGAATTTGGCCGGCTTTAATCTGCCTTGATTTGGCAGATGGCTGGGTGTTATGAAATGAGAAGGGATGGAAGGAGGTGTTTTCTCCCCAGGCTACAACACGCCACACCCGCCCGTTCCCCTCTTTGGGCATCACAAGGGGCGAGCTAAGGAATTATCTGTCAAGCTTGGGTCACCAAAGTGCGAGAGATCCAGAACTTGTGGCCTCTTCATTTCCCACCCAGCTCAGAAGTCAGCGAGGCACTTTTCAAAGATGGTTCTGAGCCAAACAGCTGCAGCTACTTGGAATCTGGGATGGCCCTGAATGTGGAGGAGTGTCTGAAGGATGGTCTGCCTCCCCTCCATCCCGCTCCAGGATTGCTGATCCTCGCAGCCTCCCTGTGCCTTCCAGAACTACCCGAGGGATTTCTAGCACTGACTGCTCTGGCACCAGCCAGCTGAACGGGGAAACTCTGGGAGTGGTTTCTACAGAAGCCAGGGTCTGGGCCAGCCAGCTCCACTGGGGCACATTTTGCCCCCACCCAGTGCAGAATGGATGTAGGAGGAGCCCATGCAGGGTCCTGCAGCCTGTACACAACCTGGAGCCCAGCTCTGTCCATCATCAAAGGGTTGGCTGGGGGAAGGCCGGAGCTCACAGATCTGCAACCACATGATAGCTACTCCAGGCACTGCCGTCACTCCACACCTGGAGTATTAGGAATAGGATGAAATTTAATAATGGGAAGTGCCAGGTCATGCGTTTAGGGGCAGATAACAAAAAATATTCCTGTAAGTTGGGGACGCATCAGTTGGAAGTGATGGAGGAGGAAAAGGACCTGGGTGCACTGGTTGATCACAGGATGACTATGAGCTGCCAATGCGATGTGGCCGTGCAAATAGCTAATGGGGTCCTGGGGTGCATCAGAAGAGGTATTTTGAGTAGAGACAGGGAGGTGTTGGTGCCGTTATACGAGGCACTAGGCGAGACCTCATCTGGAATATTGTGGCAGTTCTGGTCCCCCATGTCAAAGAAGGATGAATTCAAACTCGAATAGGTTCAGAGAAGGGCTACAAGGATGATCTGTGGAATAGAGAACCTGCCCTATGAGAGGAGACTCGGAGAGCTTGGCAAAGTTTAGTCTAACCAAAAGGAGGTTGAAAGGGGATATGAGTGCTCTCTATAAATATATCAGAGGGATAAATACCAGGGAGCAAGAGGAATTATTTGAGTACAGCCAGTGAGGACACAAGAACAAATGGATACAAACTGTCCACCAGGAAATTTAGGCTTGAAACTAGACGCAGGTTTCTAAACATCAGAGGAGTAAAGTTCTGGAATAGCCTAACAAGGGGAGCTGTGGGGACAAAAAATATAACTGCTTTCAAAACTGAGTTTGATAAATGTATGGCGGGGATGGTATGATGGGACGGCCCAGTCTGGCAATTGACTGATCTTTGACTACGGGTGGTGGATATACAAGTGGTCTGAGAAGGGAGGGTAGATGGTGGGTTCTGAGTTATTACAGAGAATTGTTTCTTGGGTGACTGGCTGGTGAGACTTGCCCACATGTTCAGGGTTTAGCTGATCACCATAGTTGGGTTTGGGAAGGGGTTTCTCCCCCCAGGGCAGATTGGCTTGGGCTCTGGGGGTTGTTCGCCTTCCTCTGTAGCATGGGGAATGGTTCACTTGCGGGTGGATTCTCTGTATCTTAAAGTTTAAATCATGATGTGAGGACTTCAATAACTCAGTCACAGGTAAGAGGTTTATTGCTGGAGTGGGTGGGTGGGTCTGTGGCCTGTATTGTGTGGGAGGTCAGACTAGATGATCATATTGGTCCCTTCTGACCTTAGAGCCTACGAGTCTATGGGTTGAGGGGTGCATCTCTTCCCAATCAGACCTGGCAGATTTCCCCTGTGCACAAGCCGTTCCTGGGTTGAAGGTGCCCCAGTCACAGTGTGTCTCCAGCAAGAAGAGTGTGTTGGGGGAGGGGAGGAGTAGGAGAGGTGGGGGGACACAGGCAGGGCAGTCTATGTGTGGGGCAGGCAGGGGATATCAGTCTCCAAGGACTGTGCATGTGACACCTGGGGGCAGTGCAGGATGCACAGAGAAGTTGTGAAGTTGATTCCACCTTTTTTCTGGGCTCATTTGTTGCTTTTGCGTTGCATGCTCTGTTGTGTTATTGTGCAGGAGCCGGCGCTGTGATGACTCTGTCTGTGTGAGCCAGAAAAGGAAAGGGCTGGGGAGGGAGGGATGAAAAACGTTGCAGAACCCCAGCTGTGAGCCTCTCAAGGGCAGTCCGTCTGCCTGTGTCCCCCAAACCCATTGTTTCTCCTAGGCACAGCTGTTTCTGTTGTACTTGTAGACAGACCCATTCAGTTCACAGGGGATACAACCGTCTGACGACTGCAAATAAGGCGAGGGCTGTTATGAACGACGATGACAACCAGAGAAGTTTTGGGATTTAGAACCGACACGGAGGGCAAATTCCAGTGCAACACTGATTCAGATAGGATCCCACCCGCCCATTCACATGAGCACTGAACCCGGCCCTAGAGATTATGCAATCGGCTTGATTCTTGATTTTCAATTTTACCTTTTTATTTAAATCATTCCGTCCTGCGTGAAACAAAACATCTTCCCTTTTTAGGCAAAATATTAAAAGAACAAGTTTAGTTCCCTCTGTTCTTAATGATGTTTGAAATGGTTACACTTTAACGCAACACAGAGAATCAGTCTCACATACTTCTCCCCCAAAATACCTTTGTTTGGCTCTTTAAAGCCCCCTGCCTTTGACAAGAAAAGACCATGAAGCAGTTCCACCCTTTTCTAGGCAGTTTCATTTGCTGATTCTCCTGCACTAAGCATGCAGCCTTGAGTTACAAACACTACAGCCTGCAGGGTCCGGGAAGGGGATTAAAACACTACGACTCAACGTGGTGCATATGTCCCTGTCACAGACAGTCTGACTCCACAGAGGAGAACATTGCTCTGGTGATAGAGTTTCGCAGCCCTCAGAAGAGTCGACCCAAAGGCCACTGAAGTTATTGCAGTCTTTCATGGATTTCTCCTGACTTTGGCTCCAACCTGTAGAGCTCAAGGTCCGAAATTTAAAGCCCAGAGTTTCTATTATCCTTAGTTTTTGTAATTTTGCACAGTAAAATCTTGCCTTTTGGGTCAAATTTACTCCTGTTGCATTAATCTTTTTAATAGTACATTATTAAAAAGAAAAGAAAAGAGAGGACGAGAGAGAGATTTGGAACGGATACAAACTCTCACGCTTCAAGGCATAAGCCAATCTTGAACTCTTGGAGTTGAGGAAAAAGCTTCCTCTGGAACAGATTATTGCAGATGTGCCTGCTCTGGGGTTTCTTGTACTCTCCTCAGAGGTATCTGGTGCCAGCCTCTGTTGGAGGCAGGATACCCAAGTAAATGGACCTGCTGCCTGATTTAGCCTGGCAGTTTCTATGCTCCTCTAAATAATAATGCACAATAAAGGCGTAGCAGCACTTTGTACTGCTGTCCCCTTGCGGGAGGTTGTGCACTTCCAGGCGGTGAACTGTTAAGAGAAGCTGGCAATGGATTGAGAATTGAAAGGCCATCAGCAAAGAGAAACCTTCCATTCCATAAACACTGCAGACAAATTAAAAATGGTAAAAGGGAAATCAAGACCTTTAAAGTTCAAACACTTTTTGGTGCCTTTTAAAGTTTTTCGCTCTAGGCTCTTGCAGAGAGCACAATCTTTGGAGACCTCAGAATTCTCTTTAATCACTAGCAAGTCTGCAGTGGTCTGAAATGATTACACATTTACATAGTAATTACCCTGACACTCCCCACATTATTTCATGGCTAGCATATTTCCACTCGGCGAGTGATCCATGTGCTTTAAATTATAACCTGTACATAGGAAATTAGTTACTAAGTACGATAGTCACAGGCTTCTCTGACACTTCTAATTAAGGTGATTTACACAGAATTATCCTTTGAAATAAAAAAATGGTGTTTTGCTAGCTAATAAAATATAATTACTACCCGTTTTTATAAGTTACAGTTAGTTTTAATCTATTTGGGGAATTGTTTATCTAGTTCATTACAACAAAACAACTTCTTTTTCTTTTACACAAAAAGATGATAAAGGAGGAAAGAAAGGGCACAAGAAGGGTGGGGGCACCCCACAAATGGCCAAGGATCCTGGGGGACCCTACATTTACATTGCTATGGCTTTGCATTTTGATCAGATAAATGGATGCGTCTCTGTTAATCCATTTGAGGGGATTCGCACCATGCGATAAATAAATCTGTCAGTCTTTAAAAGTGCCACAGGACTCTGTTGTCTTTCTACTATAGACTAACACGGCTCCCCCTTTGGAATCCTGGATGGACAGTCACTCACTCCCTGGTGTTAAAAGCCCATCAGAGTGACCACCTGGGATCACTGCGAAGGCCTTTACAGTTTTTCTTCCAAAGAACACTCTCCAAACAAAACGTTTCAAGGGAGTGGCTGTCCTCCAGCTCACACCATTGAGTGGGAGACCTCCTGACTTTTGAGGTTCTCAGTCTCATGCAATGGGAACCACGAAGAGGCAGCTCTCGGAATCTGGCAGGATGAAAACCCACATGTTGATGTAGCATGTGTCTGGCAGAGTGTCTCTGGGGCACATCTTGGCGATCAGCCTGCGGTGGAAGCTATAGCCCGGCTGGCTGTAATAGCAGGAGACTGGACTCTAGGCCCTAGGAGGCTCTTTGACCTGTTTCTATGATTCCAGCCCCCTGGCAGAGGTGGGTTTGTTCAAACCTGGGTGCCTTATATGAGGCATCTGCATCTCTAGCTGGGCACCTACATAAATGTGGCATGACTTTAAGAAATCCTGAGCCCCTCAAGGTCCAGTGGCCATCAAGACAGTCAGGAACGCAAGCCTATGCTTTGGGTGGGTGTCTCTAGCCTGTGTCCGCCTGAGGCTGGGCCAGGACAATGGGGGAGGGATGAAGTGATGGTGGTCTGCTCTGTGCAATCCCTCTGACGCACCGGGCACTGGCCACTGTCAGAAGACAGGCTACTGAGCTAGATGGACCACCGGTCTGACCCACTTTAACTGTTCATATGTTCTTAGGTGTTGACGTAAATGGGAGTTCTCAGATTCAAGGTACCTTATTGACATGCCTTGTTGGGGATTTAGGCGTCCAAGTGTTGCATGAGTATTGTGTCAGTTATTGTTTTTCTTAAAGAGCCAACTCCTGGAGTCCAGTGATGATAGGCGAATCTCAACTTTCATTTATTTAAAAAAGGTAGGTTTCTAGCCCTTGTGGGCAAGGAGAAAAGATTGAAAATGTGAATCAATAGCAAAGCTAGAAACAGTCCCCCCAAGTTTTCTGGGGAAGCAGTGTTCTGCTCTAACCACTAGCCCGCACTGCCTACATAATTCTCATCAGGGCTTTGGTGGGAAAGAGACCCTGCCAGAGCACATTTGGTGCCCAAATTAGATTTAGTAAAAGTTAATGTTTTTAAAGCTGAAACTAATTGAAATATTTCCTCTAAAAGAAGTTCCAGTGGGAACCATTTATTTTTAAAACAAATGATCAGCACCTGGCAGCAGGGTTTGCCACACAAACACTTCAGTGCAGAGCAGAAGCACCTGAAAATGAAATGGGTCAGAACCAGCAGGGAAGAGGTGCCACTCCGCTTACACTGCCCATGCCGGGAGAAATGCAGGAGCTCAGCACCCAACGTGATCCTGGCCCGTGGGGGGGACTGCTCCCCAGAAGGAATCATGAAACCCCATCAGGATGGCAGCAGCAACCAGCCTGTGGGAAACCCTGCAAGCAACCTGACCTCACCCAATGCCCTTCTCTCCGTAACCTCACACCTGGGAGTGCACCTCCCAACAGCCACACATTCGCTGCTAAGTCTCCCCTTTGCCCATCAGCTGGTGACCCCTGGGTAAAACAGAACCCGGCTGCCTCCTGGGCAGCTTTTCTGCACGAACCGGCCACCCTGACTGCACACCTGGTTTTAATAGGAGCTGAATGACGAAGTGAAGGTTGGGGGAAGGGGGCATGGCGTTCTCGTTACTACAGCATTATATTTTCATCTCAGTCCTGCGTGGTGTTTATCACACATGTTGCTTAAAACCCAGGCAAGGAAGGAAGTTAGAGAAAAAAACCATAAAGGGAAGATAAAAGTCAGAGGGCAAAGTGGTATGTGAGATTGATCTTGGGGGCTCTTTCTTATTGGCGGGGTAATGAGTGGATAATTGCCCCCAGTTGGTGGTATTAATGCAGAAAAAGGCACCAATATCAGATGTATACGGCTTAGGGGAAAAGCGGATCTGAGAGTTATTCCCCAGCTCTGTTTTTTCTAAGCATTCCTTCCACTTCCCTCTCTCACACCCACCCACAGTTTGCCAGGCTGTCTAGCATCACTTACATGGCCCCACCACCAGAGCATTGCAGCCCCCTCCCATTAATGTCTTTGTCTTGTGAGGTAAGGAAGTGTACTAGCCCCATTTTACAGGTGCAGAACTGAGCCACCGAGAGATTAAGGGACTTGCTCAGGGTCACCGAGGGAAACTGTAGCAGAGCCAGGAATCAAGCCCAGGACTCTGATGGACCAGACCAGGGCCTGAACAACAAGAATTTGGGAGATTAACCAGAGGCACCAAGAGTTTTGAATACTATGGCAAACTTAAAGAGGAAATCACTCCAGAGAGACCTCCTCCAATAAAAATTCCCCACTGGCCTCCAAGAAGGTGATTGCAGGCCACAAGCCACATCCATAGCAGACATACAGCTGAGAGATAGCCTGCCTCCTCTGGGGCATGTAGTTTGTTAGGGGAGGAGAGGCAGGAGGGATCTTTCTCTGGGACAGGTGGCTGCATTTCTCCTCCGTCTCTCTCCACTGGAGAAGCTGTAGATAAGGTGTCCACGGCCATTACTGTTGTCACCCTCTGACAGCGTGGAGACAACTCTCTCCTCGTTCTCTCCCTCCATGGTTAATCTTCCACAGCGAGGGGCAGGGACACAAATCAGAGGGGGATGAAAGAGGATAAATCCACAGCACCAGCAGCACCATGTTAGCTGGATAATAAACAGACTCCTCTCCTCGTAAATTTCTCTCCCTCCCAACCTTTCCTCTTGGCCACACGGGCAGGAGCAGGGCAGGAGCAAGCCAGGGACTGCTGCGAGCCGTGTCCACATCCTGCCCCAGGACAGGGAGGAACAGCTGGCCCAGGGAGGGCAGTGATGGTCGGTCTGGACAGGGAAGGCCCAGGGAGGGCAGTGAATGTCAGTCTGGAGACAGCCTTTGCTTCCTCGGGCTCAGATCTGGAGAAGACTTATAGGGACTTAGCTGTAGGCACAGAAGCGGCCTCGCTGGGTTCAATGGGATCATTTACGTGCCCAAGCCTTTGCGGGATTGGGGCCCTCGGCGGGGAGGCCCAGCACAGTGCTCAGGTGTCATCGACTGACACCCCATGGGCTGTGTTTGTTACCTAGTAAATGCGACACTGCAGCTCCTTCCAAAACAGGAGCATTTCAGCGGGGCAGGAAGTGACCCTCACATTAAAGCACCTTGGTGGGGCTGTATAAACACAAAACACTGTTTAATTAAATTCAATTTCCACGCACCATCCTCCTTGATAACTTCCACCACTTCCTGGCCTGCCCTGATGCTCAGCATCCCCTGCTCCTTGCTCTCCCTCCTCGCTGGAAACATGAGCCGTTCAGGTCTCCCACTTCCTGGCTGGCCCCAGGTTCATTGATGGTGGGGCTAGGTTGGATCCAGGATGAACCAGGCTTTTCAGGAAAAAGCTGGCTAATGAAAATGCAGGTTCCTCAGGCCACTGGAGATCTGGGTCTGAGCCAACACCCTGAATCCAGACCCCTTTGAATTTTGGAGGCTGAAATCCAGAGCCAAATCTGGATTTTGCAGCTGGAGACTGCTGATGAATCAGGGCAAGAGCTGGGATTGGCCAGGCCACAGCAGTCCAAACCCATCCGTCTGATCCAGTGGGAGTGCGTCTCTGAAGATCAACACCTACCTGTCGGGCTGATTGACCAATGGAATCGGTTGCCTGGGGAGGTTGTGGAATCTCCATCACTGGAAATTATTAAGAGCAGGCTGGAGAGCGGGCAGGTTAGATATATACCTGCTCCTGCCGTAAGTGCAGGGGACAGACTAACTGACTTCTCAAGGTCCCTCCAGCCCTGCGATTCTAACTGGTCTACAAACAAACCCGAACTGGGAGCTCCACCGTAGAAAGGATGGAAAAGTTCAGAAGACATCACGGTGACTTCTAAGGAAAAATGTTCCTGAGAAAAGGGAGACAGAAAAACCGAAGAACTCTAACGGAAAAAGGTCCCCATATGATCCAAGGACTGTTTGAAATTATGTTTGTTCAAAACAGGGGAAGTTAATGAGTCAAAACTAGTATGTTGGCGATGAAGTCTCACTGATGGCCAAAGGAACAAGGAGATGGGCTATGCCACCCCCCCGCCCTTGGGGGCCGTAAGAGAATGAGATTTTGGGGAGAAAGAAGAACAGAAGTGTTACGCTTATGGCTGGTCCCAAACACCAGCTGGGCGGACCATTATTAGCATCTTTGAAACCACCCACGAGGCTGTCACACGAGGGGGCTCTTCCTTCTAAGACTGGCTTCTCCCAAAAGCTGCAACATCTCCCCACCCATCCCCACTAATTTCTCTCCCCCACCTCCCCGGACAGTCATTACAGCTTTGATACCAGCTAAGAAGCTGCCAAACAACACAGGGGGTTTCCTTCTCCTCACTGCTCACAGCTACAGGGAACGGAGCGAGGGATGTGTGAAAACAAAACGCTTATTTAATACATTACCTTTCAAAGGCTTCAACAGCTTTTCCTTCTTTTCTGTATATTTAATAAAAGGGTAAAAGGCTTTTTAATGATATTTGCCATGGCGCTGAGCAGGCTGGGGGCTCCGTATACCATGGACCGTGACTGGGTCCCCTTAACACCTTTAGCCCATTTATTCCATCTAAATTAATATATCACCACCTACCGGGAGGATGCCACAGTGATCATGGACTGCACACCAGTGTTTGCTCGGCATTTCTCTTAGGCAGCAGGGAAAGAAAGAGTGCATGCCCCTGCCATTTGATCGAAAAGGGGGTGGGGCTCTCCACTAGTATTCGGCAGCATAGGGTATATGACACACAGTCACGCACTGTGCACCCACAGACACCTGCTAGTCCCTCACACCTTTTTGCAGCGGTTTCCGTTCCCCACCTAAATTGCAAACAGCACAGCATCGCTTACTGCAAACGTAACTGGGCTTCGTGGGAGTCGCCTTGGAACCCTGACACGGCAAACACGGGCGTTTCCTCTCTCCTCATCTCGGGAACACAAAGGCCTGGGCAGATCACCACACTGTAATCCGCTGCAGGGCGTGGGAACCGGCCGCCAGACAACGCTGGATCTCAGCGAAGACCCTGCCCTCTGGCTCACGAAGGTCAGGGCACTAAAGCTGCCCGGCGAAGCAAGCGCAGGGATGTGGCTCTCCCTTCAAGAGTCAGCGAGAGGACTGCAAATAGCCTGCGGCTGGCTACAGCCCCACAGCGTGGACGCAGGCCACGGCGAGGCCGGGGCCTTGCTGCTACCGTGGGAACACCACCACCACGCGCAGCCTTCTCCCACCCAGTGGGCGCTAGCTGTGGATCTGTGGCTGGCGTGGGAGTGCGGGCGGCTGTGTGAGTGTTTGAACGCCAGCAAACGTGTGTGTGACGGGGACAGAGCGGGACTGTTGATGTCTTTCCCTTGGCACAGGGACGGCACCAGCCCTTCGCCCACCCGCCAGACGCGCCAAACGCTGGGAGATCCTTCTGTGGCAGTGGGAGGGAACCCGTCGGTTCCTTCCACAGGGAAGGGCCGGGGCAAGAGAGAAGAACTTCCTGGGAAACCAACTCGGACACTTGAGATGTTGACGCCAGCTGCCCCACAGACACGCAGCGACGTGCCCCGGCACTGGCTGATGGGACCAAGCAGAGAGATCGCAGATGGACAGAGGTCCAGGCGTCCGTCACTCGCCATTAGCTGGGAGTCTGCACTTGTAGGGCCGCTCTGGGCCTTTCCCCCCTCAGCCGCCCTGGAAGCAGCAGCACAGCCCTGAGCCATTTAGTCCTGCAGCCCTGCCGTGGCCCCCGCGATGGGCGAGGGGGCGCTCACAGATCTCCCCCCCTTTGAAACTCCGGGATTCAGAAGTGAAAGCCAAGCAGGTCTCAGTCCCAGCTTCCAAGAGCATGGCTTGAGGGCCTGATCCTGAGAGGTGCTGAGCCAGCAGCCTCCCTGCCCACTGACCCTACTAAGAGCTGGGCACCCTGCAAGATATGGCCCTAAATTTCAAGCCCTTTTGCTAGGGGAGGGTTCAGCCAGCTCCTCCGGCCGGCTGTGTCAGCTGCTTGGCTCTGCGCCCTGGACGTGGCCGAGCCACCTTCACCACGGGCTGTCGGGCAAGCAGCTGCAAAGATCAATCAGGTGCGGGCTGAGGGAGGGAAAGGAGATAGGGAGGGTGTCCTCAGCTGCCTGGCAGAAAGTACTGGGAGGCACTTAATAGTACCTGTCCTCAGGATCTCCCAGGCAGCGATTTATGCCTTACGAGGTCACTTCTGTTGAGACTCTCATAACACGACTTTATTAGCTTTCTTGTTCCTTCTTTAAGATACAGCAGAGCGGGGAGGGGACGGGGAGTCACACCTGGGGGGGGGGGACAGATAGGAAGCATCTGCCCTCACAAATCCCTTTCTCGCTGACAAGAGGGAGAGGGAGAAAAATGATGCTTCTGGAAATTTATCATGCACCCAATTACAATGTTAATTGGCAAGTCCCAGAAATCAATTAATTCGCAAATTTTTTTCAATTAAAAATTAAGATAAATCATAAAAATGTTATTAAGCAAAGGGCCAAACTCCGTGAACTTTTTTTTTGTAGGCATCTGGATTTTTTTTTTAATTTAAATAAAAAAAAAAGCAGAGTTGCCAAAGGCCGATGCCCTTGAGTGTCTTTGCTGAAGCGCGGGGGCTGTCATCAGCAGGACTGGGCTGAAGACAGATAAAAAAATATCGACCGGTCGGACACACTGCTTCTGTTTTATTGATCAGGTGGGAATTTAACTTGCTGTGCATATCCACTGTGTCAGCAAGGGCCACGGGCGAAATTAAAAGTACTTGGCTTGGAGATGTCGCCTTGATATGGCGGAGGGGAGGGGAGGGGTGGGGGGAAGAAGGGGAGAAAGGGAAGAAGTGACGAAAGAAACAAGCGGAGGGGAACCAGTACGTTGAAAAAGGTGAGAGAAGAGAAAGAAAGAAAAGTTAGGGCGAAGGGAGATATAGGGACAGGGTGAGCTGCCTCGTTCTCCCTTTGTGCAACGGACACTCATTCGGTTCTGGCCCCCTCTCTCTGGAGCGGCATTCAGCTGTCTCACTGCTTTTAAGGGGAGAGATTTACTATGTATTTCAATGGAGCTTTGTAAAAAAAAAAAAAATCCTCACCCATAAACGTCTCTAATCTCACTCGTTCAAAGCCCGGTTAGTCTCAGGCACGGGCTGCTCCGGGCGTGCAGCGGCAGAGCCTGCGTGTTGGCTGGTGTGTTTATGTCCCTGGGCATAAATCTAGGAGAGCGGAGGCGAGAGCCGTGACCCTGACACGACATAGAGCTAATTTGGGTTTTACACACTCTATTTATCCTGCGGGGGCTGGTGAGCTGCGCCTTCCTTGCCCTTGCAGATCTGTGGCTTGGTCTGATTCTTTTGGGTGGCTGAAGGGAGGGGAGGGGCTGCCAGTCAATTTCTGCACCACGCAGGCCTCTCCCTGGCCCTTTAGGAGTGGTCTTTGGTTTAACTCCCTCTGAAATGATACCAGCCCCGTGCACGTGGTGCTCAGCGCAGGGCCAGCCCCAGCCATGCAGGAGCAGGATTCCCCTAAGCAGGGAATGGCTGGGAGCTGTGTTGTAGGTCTGGACAATCCCATGTGCTCTAGTCGGTCACACCGCGGGCAGACGCCATTCACAGCACAGCGCTGGCAGGGATGGGAGGGTGGGACTGAGTCATATTTTAAGCATGTCCCCAGACTCCTGTGTGCTGGTCCCACTGGGGACCCGCCTTCCTAAAAAGCGTGGTGATCTGTAGCTCTTTCTTTATTTTGCAGCAGCCCCGAGAGACCGTCCCCTGGGCCTCAGCAAAGCAAGGGTGGAAGAAATGCTGCCAGGAGCCGAGGCAGCAGTTTCTGCTCCTAGGTTGCCTGCCAGAGGAAGGAAGATTAAAAAAAGAGAAGGGAAAAGATCACCCACTACAAGAGGAACAAGGAGGGAAGATTTCAATCCTGGCAGGACTCACTGAAAGCATCCAGAGGCGTGGATGCTACTAAATTCCTTGTGTCCGGCTTTCCCCCACACACCATGAATCAAAGTGGGCACGACGGGATGATGAACTGCGCTTCCCTCCTGAGCAGTGCACCCCGCCTGCTGGAAACCCTGCCATCCACCGCATCCCGCTCTGTGCCCTCTCCCCAGCCGCATCGGCTCTCTTTCCTGCCAAATGCACCGAGGAGAATGGAAAACTGTCTGGATCCCACATCTCATTTGCACCCTGCTCCAAGGAGCCAGTCTCAGCTGCTTTCCAGGAAATGCCTGGAAATGAGCTAGTATGTAAGAGACTTGGGCGCTGGCTCTCTGCTACCTACACCACTGTGGGTGGCAGGTTTGTCTCAGTGGGGCCCATTTACCCCTAAAATGCAGACTTCAGCCCCCCCCATCTTCAGCTAGGCAACAAAGCAGCCGAACTACAAGAGGCTGTTAACCAGGGAAGGTGGCTGCTAATGGGGCTGCCTGGAGGGGTTTTAAAATACACATTTATTCAAATACAGATGAACTGTTTGCTCCACAGCTGTTTCTGTTTCCTGTACACGCCGCTACTGCAATGATGGGAGAAAGCAAGCAGCGCTGTAGTGTCTGAATAACTTAGGATCCTTGTTCACAAGCTTTTACCCAGCGAATCCCAAGAGGTATCCCGGCGCTGCAGAGAGCAAATGGTGCATTAGGAAAGTTACGTTTCCTCTTGTGAAACAGGTTAATAACAAATCACAGCTTCAAAGAGAAACTGCAGAACTCGAATTTATATGCAAATTCGACTCAGTTGCCTTGGGGTTAAACAGGGACTATGGATTTTTCTCTCATTACAACAGGTGATTTAACCTCACCTTCCTCTATGTGCTGTTCCCCAGGGTTTGAATCCTAACACCTGTTTTGATTTACTGTTACAGCCTGACCTGATCCTGTGTCCTACACTTCCCTGCATTTAATTTCCTCCCATTCTGTATGTTTCCCACCTTCAAAGCATCTGACGAAGTGGGATTTTCTCCCAAGAAAGCTCATGCGATAACTAAATCTGTTAGTCTTTACGGCTGCGTCTACACTGGTAAATTAAGTTGACTTAAGCTTGGCTTAAGTCGACTTAATGTGCCCTGCGTCTACACTACACTTTGCTTAAGTTGACCTAAGCAGCTTGCTTAAGTCGACTTAATGAAAATTAAGTCAACTTTATTAAACCACCTTTCCACTCGACCTAAGGCTTAATTCGACTTTTAAAAGTCGAATTAAGCCAGTGTAGCCCTGGGGTAGCCCTAAGTCGACT